>JAKSZT010023082.1:3747379-3766883 GCA_026826555.1 Tolypeutes matacus
AAAAAAACACATGAAGAAATGCTCAACATCACTCATGATTAGGGAAATGCAAATCAAAACTACAATGAGATATCATTTCACACCTATCAGAATGGCCACTATGAAAAAGACAGAGAACTACAAGTGTTGGAGAGGATGTGGAGAGATAGGAACACTTCTTCACTGTTGGTGGGAATGCAGGATGGTACAGCCACTATGGAGGACTGTTTGGCAGTTCCTAAAGAAGTTGAATATAGACTTGCCATGTGACCCTGCAATACCACTACTGGGTATATACCCAGAATAACTGAGAGCAGTGACATGAACAGACATCTGCACACCGATGTTCATAGCCACATTATTCACCATTGTCAAAAGTTGGAAACAACCCAGGTGCCCATCAACAGATGAATGGATAAACAAACTGTGGTCTATTCACACGATGGAATATTATGCAGCTGTAAGAAGAAATGAAGTCATAAAGCATATGGCAACATGGATGAACCTGGAGGACATTATGTTGAGTGAAGCAAGCCAGACACAAAAGGACAAATACTGTATGAATGTGTTACTATGAATCAAATATATTGTGTAATATATCGTTTGATTAAAAAAAAAAAAATTTAGTGGATGGATGTGGCTGAAATGGTTGGGCGTCTGTCTCCCATATGGAGGGACCCGGGTTCGATACCCAGGACCTCCCGGTTAAAAAAAAAAAAAAAAAAAAAGAGTTAAGATCATTAGGGAAGCGGCTGTGGCTCAATCAGTAGGGCTCCCGTTTACTATATGGGAGGCCCCGGGTTCGGTTCCTGGGGCCTCCTGGTGAAGGCAAGCCCGCCCGCACGGCGTGGTTAGCTGACCCAGCGAGCACAAGCAGCAAGGTGGGGATAAATGAATAAATAAATAAAATCTTTAAAAAAAAAAAAAAAATTTACATGTATCCATTACATTTAATTGAGAAATGTATATATTTATTCATCTGTGTTTACTTTTTAGTTTTTAATTGTTTGTTTTCAATTATTAAATGTACAAAATAATAAAAATAAAAATAAAAAAAAAGGACTAAAAAAAAAGAAAAGTTAAGAATCCTGCTTTCAAGATTATGGTTTCCAAGGAAATCCAAAAGTTGCAGTGGGGAAACATATATATATATAAAGCAGGAAACATAATGTTTTGGACTCTTTTCATTGGAACCCACGGACTTTGGAGAAGCATATCATGACAAAAGAACCACATCGGGCAACTTAACAAGTCCTGATCCACAAAAGGCCACGTGGCATAGTGCTCATGAGGCTGCTTGCCAAGTGCCCTCTCATTACCTGGGTCAGTGGTTGGCGAGAGCCCCATCCTGTCATCTGGTGCCTTGGCTCACCGAGTGGAATGCCCGCACTCCCTTCCACAAAGGCCAGCACAGCTAATTCGCAGGCTGACACCTGCCGCAGCCTCCGGCCCACCCCTGCCTCCAGGCTAGCCCTACATCTCTCTCCCATTTCTAGCTAGTGAAAGCCGGGAAAGTACTCCGAGCTTTTTTCCCTAGGATAAAGAGCTCCCGAGGTCTTCCAGGCAACCACACGCTCTGTACACCCTCTTCCTCGCAGCCCCACTCAGCTGCAGGGGCATCTTGTGCATGAGGAGGTGCCGTTTCCTGCTCATATCTGCAGCCCCAGGGCCTGCTGGGCAGTTAAGCACACAAGCATTTGGGGAAGGGAGGGGAGTTCAGGCCAATGCTTCTAACTGCGTAGGATTTGCCTGCCAGGGCTGCCTGACTTCCACCCAGTTCCCGTCTTTGTGGTCTCACTACAAGATGAAGAATCCTAAGGTCAGCAAGTCTAACTGAAATTGGAAGCATCTGGCCAGCTCTGCCAAAAACAATTTTTTTTTAGTCAAAGAAACAGCAAATCCACTTATGGGAAGTTATACTTTAGGTAACTTACATGAAATGTGCTATATTATATCTTTAGTGAAAAACGAGAATCATCCCAAATATCCTTCAGTTAGGGGACTGGTTATTTAAGCCATGGTCTAGCTACACAAACGGGCGTCTAAAGTATGGGGTCATCTAAATGAACTGATATGGCAAGATTTCCAAGAGATTTTTCAACCTAATACAACAAATTGCAATACAATATAAACAGTATGATCCCATCATATTTTGAAAAATACCAGTATGCATGTATCACTATATTCTTGGATTGGCTTGTACCATATGAAATCGACATTTTTGTGGACAAATATCTGCAATTTCATATGGTTCAACCTGATATATATGTGACATATCTTTGTCGAGATAACCAGGTAGCAGGTAGCATGACTGGGCGAAGGGATTCTCCGTTACTCTGTATACCAGGCCTTTCCTTTATTATTTTACTTTTTACGGTAAATGTGTGTTGTTTTTATGATAAGTCTAACTAAAACAATTTAGGGCGAGTCTAAAATAGTATACAAATGGAAAAAGAAGAAATATTATTGCGGTCTAAACAACACAACAGCACAGAAGCTGTCTTACTGAGCCAATTATTCCATAGTGATCAGGACAACAAAGTCCTTTACTGTGGGATTCCTACGGGGGCTGCAAATGGTTTGGTTGACAAGGTCCCTCTGGAGGAGTGTCATCCTTAAAAGGACAAGTTTCCTGGCAAATGAGTGGTGCCGACAAAGGGACTGTGGACTATTTGCGATTGAAGGTTTGGAAGCAGGTTTTTTTCCCAAATAAATAGGTTAGTAAAACACATATCTATTTGTTCAAAGCAAATAAAGAGTTTTCTCGTTTATTTAAACAAATCCTACTGCTCCTTGGAATTATGCGAGAGGAGCAAAGATGCATTAAAAAAATAAAGGTATCTCGCTCAGACTTTTCATTGTCCAAACTGGCACCTTTACTCTTCCCGAGAGGGAGGAAACCAAGTGTCACGAAAAGTGTAAATTTAGAAAGTGTAAATCTGGAAATCTTGAAGCAAGCAAATGAATGTGGATTCATTAGTAGAATAGAGAACACAGAGAAATAAACAGTAGAGGACAAGGGCAGGGAAGCAAATGTGCATTAATTTCTCCCACAACACTGATTTGTGTCTGTACTACTTACTTTGGCCCTTAAATATAACTTACCTTTCCCTCAGTAGAGTTTATTTTAGTGTTCTCTATATATTACACATTAAGTAAGTCTACTTTAGCAAGATGACACCCTGGAGGGCAGGAATTGAGTTTTTCTACTGGTCTACAGGAGGCAGCAGGAAACTTTTTCCATAAAGGGCCAGAGAGTACATCTATTAGGCTTTGCAGTCATACAGTTTCTGTGGCAAAATCAGCCATAGACAATACAAAAACCAATGGGTGTGGCTGTGTGCCAATAAAACTTTATTTACAGAAACAGGCAGTGTTGGTTTTGGCCTGTGGGCCATAGTTTCCCGACCTCTGGAGTAATAAAGGTCCAAATCAGAGGGCAGGGATGAAATGTTTTTTTAAGGAAGGGCAAGAGACATCGCTACGGTTGAATCAGCAGCTTAGAGGTGAGCCCCTCTGACTGCCTTTGAGTCAAGACAACAGGGCCCTCTCCTCCTGCCACCACCATGTGATTGCAAAGCACCCACGGGGACTGTTTAATTCTCTGCCTCCCTCCCAAATCAGAAGCTCTTGTGAGCAGGAAGCAGGCTGCCACTGAGCCAGCCTCCTTATGAATTCCTAGGGACTGGCCAGGAGCCATGTTCAGGAGAGGCTTTTACTAATGACCTCAAAAACAACTGAAAGAGCAACAAAGGGATAAATGAGGAAGGAGATGATTAAAAAGGGCCCTGAGGTGTTGATGGGAGGAACGGAAGGTTGATGATGCCACCAAGCAAAATGCAGAGAGAAGCAGCTGGAGTCTGAGAGGAGGAAGAATCCGCTGCTTAGCCACGCAGGGATGGCTGGGGACACAGCGATTGCCTGCTGTCAGCCTAGATATTCTACTGCAGACCACCAGGCCTGGGCTAGGGCTCCCTGGGGATGGGTTCAGGGATGGGCAGGCAGCCGTAAGCCAGAGTGGCACAGTGAGAGACAAAGACAGGTCTGCCTATCTAGAAAAAGAGACGCCCCTGTCCTTCCCTACTGGATGTAAACCGGGAGCCCTTTGCCCCAGTTGAGGGCCCCAGGAAGACGCCAACTCAGCAAGAGGCAGGCAAAGAGAGAAAGAACCCGGGCCCCCGAGCAGCTCGCCTTACCTTTGGACTTCCTGTTGTGCAAGATAGACATTTCCTTACAACCTAAGCCAGTTGAACCAGGTGTCTGTGCCTTGCAGCTGCCAGACTAGCAGCCAGTATAAAGTGTCTGAGAGTGGAAGTGAAGGAGGAAAGGATAGCCCAGATGTCTTTTTGCGTGTGTGTGTGTGTGTGTGTGTGTGTGTTTTGAGGGGGGTGTCGTCTGGTTCATTGGATTGGCTGATCCCAGGAGCGAGTAGACAAAATGTGCCAAAGACAGGACCGGGAAAGCAGTGACATTTTAAAAACTGGAGAAGAAAAGTCAGCAAAGTATAATAGAGAAAGGGATGGAGTAGGGATACAGAGGTACAAAAGGCAAAGCAGAGCGTTTCCAGAAACAGGTGGTAACCAAAAGTGCTGCATGCTGAAGAGGGGTCAGGCTGAGGCAGGGTGGAGGAAGGGTCTGACAGCCAGGGTTCAAACCTAAACTGCACGACTCACCAGAAATGTGACCTTAGATACGTCACTTAACCTCTCTAAGCCTTGGTTTTACCACCTGTAAAATGAGGACAATGCCACCTACTTCTCAGGGTTGTTTTAGGATGAAGTAGATGTCTGTACCACAGCACTCTGCATAGACAAATGGGGTGAACCAACTGTGTTAAGGCCTTAATTCTCACCCTGCCCCACATCCACGCCCTTTGACACGTAACTCTGGAGTACCTCCCTTAAAGACTGAATAGATTTTTCCAGCCCATGTGACTTGCTGGAAAACAGAGGGCGACGGAAGTGCGGAGCCTAGGCCTCAAGAGAACACACACGTTTCCTCATGCTCTGCTGCACTTCCACCATCTCCCTGAGAACGTGCCCAAGTTAGCCTGCTGGAGGACATGAGACCCGAGAGCGGACCCGAGGCGAGTCACCCCAGGCATGCCAGCTGAGGCCATCCCAAATCCAGCCAAATGCCAGGTAATCTCCAGACACATGACGAAGGCCAGCCCATATTAGGAGAGCCACCCAGCCAGCTTCCAGCTGACCCCAGATCCCGAAGCAATAAACGCTTATTGGTATAAGCCTGTAAGGTTTTTGTGGTGGTTAGAGAACTGATATGATGCCTGGCACAGAGCAGGTCCTCAAAATATGTTTAAAATCAACCCTCAGGGAGGATAAAGGCTGCACATATTTTGTATCATTCTCCTATCCTGATGAGTTAAGCGTTATTTCTCTTGACTGTTTTCTCCATATTTGTTGAGGCCCAAGGGGTAAATAGAAGTTTCTAGAAAGACTAATTTTAAAGGATAGAAAAAGGTTATTAACTTCCTACTTGTTGTAATATGCCTAGCTTTAGCTACCAAATGCAAATGGAAAATAAAGCAAAAGAAGGAAAGCTCTCCTGACACAGAATTCTCTTACCTCAGTAATCCTTTACCAAGAGTACCTTTCTTCCCCCAAAAAAACACACAAATGCAATTGAGATGGGATAACATAATATCAACTGTAATTATTAAGGTTTTAAAAACGTTTAGCTCAGTCGTGAGTAGGAGGGTGCTGGATATTTGTCATGACACTATCCCTTTTTATGTCTTTATTAAAACTTTATTTTTGAAATATTAAACATGCTAAAACAACCAACACATCATTTAGCTAGCAGTCTTCAGCCATTCTCTAAAAAGGGTGGGGGGATGGGCTTGGCACCTAAAGTTTACAATTCAACCCAATTTACTATGAACGACTTTATCCCACTCCCACTGAATAATCAAGGAGGTGCAATGAAAATGCCTTTGGGAGAGCTGGTAGTCCGAAGAAGCACACCAAGCTGATTGCAAAGTGAATGCTCGTCTCATCACCCACCCACCTTTGTGCAGTCAAGCTCAGTAAGGACTGGAGGAAGCGCACACTGCCGTGGAGCGGGCAAGAATGGGTGGTTTACCACAGAAAGAAACACTGTTTTGAAGTCATTACTCAACAAAATCGCCATGGGGGCTTTCTCTGCAAAGAACCAGAACCCTCCAAAGCGCTCCAGAAGCTTCTGCCAGGTCATGTGGGAACCTGATTCGTTCAACAAATGTTTGGTGACTGTAGGAGCTAAAAGGGGCTGTAGATGGTATGTAGGTTGGACCCCAGTTCCTTCCCTGGGAACCCTGGGAAGAGTTTGCAAAGAGAAGAGTAGGGATCCTTAAGTTTTTCAGCATTTCAAAATAATTAATAGCCAAAATGAGGGCACACACAGGTTAAAATGCTTTACAGGATTATATATGTATTACATCCCTGATTGGAAGATCTAATGATGAGCTAAGATACAGGAATTTGTCATACAAAGAGACAAAGCTTTTAGAAAGGGCCCCCAGATTTTTTTTTAGAAAAATACCAAATCTCAAGAAGCCTTTCAACTTGCAGATGAAGAAACTGGTGCTCAGAAAGGTGAAATGACCTTTCCAATAGCTGGTAGAGCCAAGGATTAAATGGATGTCTCATGCATCCTCAAAGGAAGGTTTTAGAGTCATCCGGGGCAGAAGTATGGGAGATAGGAGGGAAAATAAATGGTTTTCCATCTTCAAGGAGCTTACAATCTAGGTCTAAGAACTGCAAATGGACAGGATATTCATCAAATTTTATCCAGGCTTGCTGGTTATGCAGACTCCACGTGCCCCAGCCGTATAACCCTAGGGTTGAAAGGGAGCCCATCCAGGCCTGTGTGCTTTGGTGCACTTGGGCTTGTTCAGTACAAAGCTGACACTCATCAGCTCTAATAAATGATCACTTTCCATTTTCCACTTCGACTCGGGCTTTTGTGGTAGAAGAGTTCATAGACCAATGTGAAATAGATCGATGCCATTGGTAATTTATGAAGATGTGGAGGGAGGGAGAGATTGATCCTGAGGAACCACCCAACTGATGCTGACCTCCCTTCCTCTCTTCCTTCTTGCCACCTAGCTGTTAGTCATTTTTAAATTTATTAACACCTGCATCAAGAGGATCAGGAGGGAGTAACAGAAGTGAAATAGCACCCTGCACAAGCCTCTCAGATAAAAGATTTATAGTAAAAAAAAGATTAATAGTATAGAATTACACCTAAACTGTAAAATGGTTTCTGTGGGTCACCCCTGGCTGTCAATGACCCATTATTTTAGTCCTAGTTCCTCTTGTCATCCCTGCACAAATGTCAATAAGAGCTAATGACACACATGTCCATATACGCCCATACCTTAGGGACCCGCTTGTGGATGGGACTGAGCGTAAAGAGTGAGGCGTAAGGAAGAGAGGGATGAAGAGGGAACCAGGGAAGAAGAGGAGGGAGAAGGGGAAAAGAGGCGGGAAAGGAGTCTCTCAAACATCACTGTGAACTGCAACTGGATTCTGTGAAAGAGGGGCAGAGCTCCAGGGCCAAAGGTTAGAGAGGGAGTATAAAGTATTAGTTTCTTAAAAGTGTATGTAACTGTACAGAACAGATGTGGAATTTTCATTCCTGGTTCATCTTGGTTTGCCTGACTCTATTCAGACAATGTCGTTAGACACATCAGTAGCTTGGTTATTTTTCCGCTTTGTACATAACTTCAAGCGTCTTACCTTTTAGCTCAATGATTTAGTCAAAATTAAATTTCTTTTGAAGCTAACTTCTTCAAAAGAAGCAATCTATTCCCAATGATATTATCAAAGAGCTTTTTTAAAGCCTTTTAAAAGTCAAACATAATATAACTGGTGTCATTTTCCACCCAAAACAACATTTTTTAGATATAACTTAACAATTTGTTTTTGTCTGTCAAGTACCTTGGCCTAGAAAAGGGTTAAAAGAAATAAGGGGGAAACTCGATGGCAAAACATTCTGGAAATGTGAATTTCTTTTGTAAGGAATGACAGTACTGAAGAACCCACCCAAGTTGGCTCTAGGCAGAAGGCAGGGGGAGAAGAGAGCAAGAGGACGGGGGTGGGGGTGCAGGGCTCCTTGGGCATCTCAACTGGTCCACCAGCTGGCAGCCCACATGGGGGTGGCTGCCAGGAATGCTTAACCACCCTGTTCCAGAGCGGAAGCACCTTCACAAGCCAACTAGCGGTGGGCTACACAGGTAGATTTAACCTAAACTGACATCTTAAACACAATACTGATTAGCGACCATTCATAATTCTGGGTTCCTGACAAACAAAATTGACCCGTAACTCCATAAGCCCACCATCCACCTTGATTACTATTTTAACTTTCCCTCCCTGGCTCTGATGGCGGTGGTGATGAGCAATCAAATACTGGAGAGTGAGAAGGCCAGAAAGGGAAGGAAAGGGGAAGGAAAAGCAAAGTCTGGCCCACATTCTCCAACACAAAGGGAAGAGTAGATACTCTGTTTGTAGCAGTTTGATATTATTTATGAATTCCAAAAAGAGATATAGATTATGTTTGTAAACTGGTCTTTTCCTCTGGGCACGATACCCTTTGATTGTATTAGATTCAGCTGAGACATCTGATTAAATTATGTTAAGATTCAATCACGTCATTAGAGTGCCACTCAGCACTGAGTCCCAGCCCCCTTGGTGGGCTGATAAAACAGACTCTCACACGGAGGTAGATACACAAAGCAGATACAGAGAGAAAGAGAGAAGGCTCCACAGACATGGACTAGGATCCTGTGGCCCTGGGAAGAGAGTTGAGCCATTCACCTGATAGTTTACAGCTGACCTCATGAAGAGACCAGAGCAGTTGAGCACGGAAAGAAACAAGTCCCAGGAAGAGAAACGAGCCCTATGCCAGCCTACAGCTGAGATCAGAAGAAGCTGGGACCATGGAGCCTTAAGAGAGAAGAGGAAGGTTGAACCCTTGCAGACATCGCCCGCCATCTTGCATCAACAAGTACCTCTTATGGTACCTTGAGTTGGACTCTTTAGGGCCTTGTAACTGTAAGCTTCTACCTTAAATACCCTTTATAAAAGCCAACAAGTTTCTGGTACTTTCCATCAGCACCCCTTTGGCTGACTAATACACTGTTGTACATAAAATAAAATAAACTACATTCACTTTAATTTAGAAAACCTTGGGGAGGGGTGCACAATCAAATACAGATTAAAATGGCCACATCAGGGAAACAGATGTGGCTCAAGAGGTTCGGCGTCCGTCTACCATATGGAGAGACCAGGGTTCGATCCCCGGTACCTCCCGGTTAAAAAAAAAAAAAAAATGGCCACATAAAATCCTAGCCTTCCCTTGTCCTACAGACATTATCTCACTTTTCTTTTTGTGTTATACAATGGGGAAAATTTAAGAGCCTTCTCGTAAGCACAGTCCTGACTCACCCTTAGAACTTGAATCTACTTACAATCTCTAGCTCAAGATCTAGTTCAAATCTCCTCCTTTAGAAATGTATTTGGGCTTCTTACTCACTACTACCCACCCATTATCAGGCCAAGAGCTAGGTGCAGTAGCTTTTCTCATGATTCACTTTTGAAAACAGACTCCTCTCTCCCTCAGCACTTGGGAGCCAAAAGCAGTTTCTCTGAATCACAGAATTTCAACAACTTTTCTCCTTAAATATATAACATAATAAGCTTGTTCTCTCTCTGGTAGTTTTCCTCTCGGTAATTCATTTTTCAAAAAGGTGTTTGAGTACAAGTACATTCCCCTCAGCAATTAATGTTGGTTCCAAGATGAGTAAGATGTGGCTTCTTCCTTCAAAGAGCTTATAATCTAGTAAAGAAACTCAAAATCAAACCACGCCCCCAAATAACCCAAAGGAGAATATAAGTACATTAACAGAATGAAACACAATTTCAAGTGCCCAAAAAATCATCACTTAACCCATTTAACCTAAGCCATTTGCTAAGAGTTTTCTGACACTGTGACTCATATTACTGCATGCATTTTTGTGTGACAAAAGCAACATTAGACTTTCCATGCCTGCCTTTTATGAGTGCCTGAGATAAGTAATTTCACTTCTTCCCATCTCAGTTTCCTTCTTGTCACATTGGACTGATAATGGTGATTCTTTTATCATTCTGAACAGCAAATAAGTCTTCCCCCCTCTCTCCCTCTCCCTCCCTCCTTCTCTCTCAGCTGTAAAGCTCTATCCAAGCTAAGAAACTTTTGTTCATAAAATGCCATTTGTTCAAATATAGCATTTTGTAATTACCATCCATCCACCTTCTGAAAGCTAGTGACTGAGAAGTACTAATAATTCTCTTAATATCAAAGGGGAAATGTTTTTAATTAACAAGAGTGTTCCAAAAAGAGCTATAATAAGAGAAATATCCAAAAGTTCTTTTATGTATCAGCAATAAGAAAAAATGAGGGGGAAAAAGATCCTATTTACAAAAGCCAACAATAACCACCATCTAACATGAAAAATCATTCCTAAGAAGCAAGCAAGACTGCACAAATAAAACTGTAACTAAGACTTGACTAAATAGAGTGACATAGCATGCCACCAGATGACTAGAATTAACTGTTTAGAATTCAGAAGGAGCTATATGTTTTAATTTGGTGACATGTTAGCAAGAACTGATCTATTGTGATGTTTGGGGGGAAGAAGTTTTTCACTTATATACTTGTATATGAAGACGGTTTGTATGGCACAATATAAAACCTTTAAACAAAAAAATTAGGAAAATGTCAATTCTTCAAAAATTGTCTTATAATTTTAATGCAGTTCAAATCAAAATCCTAATGGGATTTTTTAACTTGATCACGTGATTCCATAAAAAAAAACAAGCGAGAACCGCTAAACATTTTTTGAAAACAAAGAGTGATAACAGGAAGGAGAAAGGCTTGCCATCCTGCATATTAAAACGTAGTATAAAGCCACGTTAATTAACAATATTGCTACAAGAATGGTGAGACAAATTAATGGTACAGAACTGAAAGTCCAAAAAAGACCTTAATATACATAATACTATATGATAAATGAGATATCATGAAGTAATGGAGGACTGGATTATTCCATAGATTTTCCTGGAAAAATGGTTTCAAAATAAAATTCAATTTGGATAATAAGTTCATCATATACATCAACATTCCACATTAGATTAAAAGATTAAAGTAAAAAAAAATGAAGCCAATATAAAAGAGAAGAAAAATTAGGTGAGAATTTATTTGGAGAAATCACAAAACATCAATATACTAATCTACATAAAAACATACTATTTCAAAACATAAAAACTCATCACAAAAAAACAAAAACAAATTCATCACAAAATGAAAAGTGAACTGGGAAGCAAAATGTGCCACAGATGACAAAGGACTAATATTCACACTAATCAGTATTAAGAAAAAATAGAAAGATCTCAAAATAAAGAGCAATGAATACGAACAAACGACAGAAGAAAAAATGTTCGGGCATTTTATTAATCAAAGAATTCAAGCTTAAAAAAGTAATAAGCTACTCTCACCACTTCTAGTGGTAGTGCAAATTGGTGCAAGCCTTCAGGAAATCAATTCGATAATCTGCATCAAAGCCCCATGAAATACATGCTTGCTTTTGTCCAGTAATTCCACATCTAAGGTCTTTCCTAAAGAAATCATCAGAGCTGCAGATAAAAGACTGATGAGCAAAAATAGCCAACGGAGGGTTACTGACAATGGCAAGAAAAACTGGAAATATAAATGGGCTCTTTCCTTTTCAGCAAAGGCTCTCTCTCTATAAAGCACAGAATTTAGAATATAAGAGGGTTGGCTTTTGATTTACAAGGAATCTCATTTTTCCTCAAGAAATGAACAATAGAATGCCACAGCCAGTTCTCCACCCTTCTCAAATCGATTATCTAATATTAAGGTCATCCCAAGCAAAACAGTGTCTTTTTGATCCCTCAGACTCACTATCTCCTAGGCAACTGATTGAATGAAGAAAAGCATAAAGCTTCGCTGAGAAATATATAATTTTAAAGACTTGAACAAATAGAATGACACCTCTTGTCCCTCAGCTGGGGGTGGTGGCGGAGGTGGGGTAGAAGTAAAAGAGAAAGAGGCAGAGACAGCCAGACACACCATGTAACACCAGTTTGTGTGCTAATCTCTTTTTAAACAGCTTTATTGAGATGAATTGCATACCATAAAGTCCACCTGTTTTAAGTGCATAATTACATGATTTTTATATATTTACAGAAGTGTGCAACCATCACCACAATGTAATTGTAGGACATTTCCATCACCCCACAAAGAAACCTCACACCCATTAGCAGTCAGTCACTCTCTATTCTCACACCCAGCTCTAGGCAGACACTAATCAACTTTCTGTTCATCAGAATGTATACTCTCTATTGATTTTTTGTTGAAAATTGGACATTTTAGATAATATATCAATTCCAGATTCTGATCCCCTACCACCCCCACCCTCACCCCTGGGGTTTCTTATTGCTCTTTTATGTTTTTCTATTTATTTGTTCAGTGACTTGCCTGGCCTAATTCTGGAAAGTTGTACTCTTCCCCCTTGCAATTAGCACCCTCTGATATCACTGCTCTGTCCCCTCCCATTTCTGTTAAGCCTGATGTTATAGGAGTTACCCCCGGGCAAGATTAGCTTAATGTTTAGCTCTCAGTGGTCAGAGGTTGTGCTTAAGTCCTTGTGCCAGTGAGACTTCCACTATTTGCCAATGGATCAATGTGCTGCTGGGGAATGCTTTCACAGTTCAGGGAGTTTACACGTCTGCTCCATGTTCAGGCAGGGATTAGGAGCTAGCAAGTAACCTCTCTAGTTGCTTGTGAGTGGGTGCAGCCTAGTATGTGCACACAGCCATCCGGACCACCAGGGTTGCATGTAATCTTAGTAGCACCCTCTTAGGGTGTCTCTTTCCCTGCATCTCTCTGTTAAACCTCTGGCTGGCCTACCACTTTGTTTGTCTCTACTAGTATCATGGCACTGCTGCATTCTCTGAAAGTCTGCCATGATATTGATTATGTTTCTCCAATGCCTCTGGGCATGGGTTCCTCTCTGTTCTATTCCAAATAAAGTCAGCCGGCTCGGAGCTGTCAGTCTACATGGCTCGCCCTGCCCTCCCTGGACAGAACCATAGCACTAGGGAGCAGGAGCTGAGATGGGGGTGGAGGAATGGGAGGCCCTGATCTTAACTGGCTACATCACCCAGGACCTCCCTATAGCGTGGGAGGTAGGAAGAAATGGGCATTACTGATCTTCCTCAACTGCCAAGCCCACCCAGAACTGATGTTCCACAATATGGAGCTTGGGGAAGATGGGAGTCACTGGTCTTCATGAGCTTCCCTGACCACCCCAACTAGAAGTCAAAAGGGATGAGATCCACCCAGACTTCACACCCTGCCCCACCCAACCTGGAGAAATCTTCTTCAACTGAGATCTGGGGAAAACTGTAGCCCCTGGCTCAAATTCCATAGCCTCCTACTATTCTTATTAAGATTCAGAGATATCTTTCCTTGAAAACTCAAACTTCTAAAGTAACTGACATAAGCATTGCTAAATTCCTCCTCTTTGAAAAATTTCCCAGTGGCCATAGCAGCCAGTAACTCCTCCTTCAATAGCTATCTCCTCAACCTCACACCAGACTCAGACTCTCCAGGACTGTCAAGTAGTCTCTTAATGCTAAGGGAAGCCCACTCTCTGGGAATCTGCCAAGAACCAATGTACATCAAGCCTTGTTTGTTTGTTTAATGCAATATTAATCTGACTACCCAAAATAATCAGTGTCAAAGGGATTCACAGCTGGAGATGCATTTGGTGCCAACATAAGAGATTTCTTAGAGTAAATATCAACTTATTAAAATAAACCATCCATACTTTTTAAAAACAAACAACCAAAAGAAAACCCAATCCACAGAAATAGAAATAGGGCTGGAACTGGGGGATACTGTGGTGAGAGGTCAGGGACAGGGCAGGAGATAACAGTACCACTGGCAACATCTGCGTGCTGCTCCCCATGTGCCAGGCAGTGCTCTAAGCACTTTACTGGACTAACTCACTTAACTCTCACAACAACCCAAGGAGGGCGGAGGTATGAGTGTCCCCATTTTAAAGATGAGCAAACTAGAGAACAGACAAGTAAAGTAGCTTGTCCAAGGTCACATACAGCTGCCCAGGTAGTGTAGCCATAGAATGCACGTTCTCAATTGCTTTATTACTCTGCCACAAAGAGGTAGTTTTACTTTCCCTGTCCTGTTTGAAGTCTGTAATAGCTCGAATGCATTCATGCATATCTTTGGCTAGTAAAAATAATTTTAAAACCAGTAAGTGGGGAAAGAAGTGAAATGGTCTCTCTCGCCCTGCCCATGACCCCGCCTTGTGCCAGCAAGTAATCAATTAAAATCTGATCACTGGTTGCTTCATAAAAACAATTTCTTATTCTTTTCCATAAATCTATCATTTCTCCCCAAAGCTCTCAGACCATACCAGCAGCTCAGCACTTTTAATAACTACTACTATATTCAGTGAGCGACTCCCCACCCTGCTTCATGCTACTGCCATTTTTAGCCTCACAATTTCCCTGAATGCATTAACAAGATCAATCCCGTACTTTATAGAGGGAAAAACTGGAAAACAGAGTGAGGATGCGACTTGCCTAAAGTCCCACAGAAAGCTGGGGGTTGCAGCAGAAGTGGGGTGTAGAGTCTCCCAGCAGCCATTCTTCCTGCAACGAGGCCCTGCTGCCGCTGAGAGTTTTCAGGTCTTCAGAGAAACACAAATGGAGCAAGCAGTTTAGTCCTCCTCCAGTGCGTTCTCTCACACAGGCGCCCGCAGAGGAAGTTTCTGGCGGTTCTCTCTTTCTGTTCTCAGTTGGGGACAATGAGGCCAGCCCACCTGGCACTGTGGCTGGGCCTGGCTGTCGGACTGATCATGGGCCAGGGAGTATGCTGTGAAAGAGCCTCACTGGGGCACAACAGCTCCAGGGCTTCAAAAGCACAAAAAGCCAGAGTCCAAAGACTAAGCGAGGTTCCATGTGGCATCAGTGGGGATGAGGCTGTGATTACAGATCAATAGGAATAATTAGAAGACTTGAGAAAACTACAGAAGAAAATGCCCATTTTCCAGGGCTTTCTACAGGTGAGTACAACCACTGTCCTAATAAACATAACAAAAGCAACCAGCACTTAAATAGAATTTCCCTTTGACTGATTGCCTTTAATTAATATACCAGCTCCCTACCCTGAAAAATCTCCCCCTGGAAAGGAGGATTCCGTGTAGGGCTCAGCAAAGGTCAGTCCTCCAGATGTGAGCAGTGACCCTTCAGGTCCCTGAGCAGAGGCTCTACGTCTTCTTGCTTGGCATCTCGCCAAGTGGGTCCCTGCTTCAGGCCAAGGGCTAGGCCATCATCGGGGGCTCTTGGCGACTTCAGTAATTCTATGATTCCGCAACTCTCAAAAGGCAGGCTCTGTGGCTTTGCCTCATACCCCCACGTGTGGGTATATTATATGAACTCAAAACGGTAGCCCCTTTCACTAGTAGGGAGAGAGACTGACCAGCTTCGTTATGTACATTCATGGGTTAAATGGCATCAAGCAAAGCTAAGATTTCCTATCCTTCAGTTGGAAGCAGGAAGAGAAGGCAATGGGATTGCTCTGACTGTGAGGAGCCTTGTAATCACTTTGAAAGCCACCTCTGAAATCCCAGGTTCAATCCTGACCCAAGACCCAGCCTTGCCATGCCCTGGCTCCAGCCTCCTTAGCCCACTTTTCATGCCAAAGCCCAGCCCAAGCAGATACTCTTAGACACAAGGGCATAAGAAATGATGAGCTTGTCACTTCAGAAACTGCCCAAAAGACTGGCTTTCAAGATTTGGATCAGGAGAATGTTCTCCTAGCATCACTGAACCCATGGCTGCAGCCACAGGCTTTAGAAGCAGTGTCACTTTTCTCGCAGGGCCAGCACCACCATCTCCACTCACTCACTTTAACATTCCCTGTGTGAGGTAGAATCTGAAGATTACCTTAGAGGTGCTTAGAAAGTTCCTTACCCTGCATTTTAAAGCCAAGCACTCCCCAAAGTGAAGTCCAATCTAGCATTCAGTGAAAGCAGTGCCCTGATCAAAGAAGCAGGTTTCCTTCCCACAGGTCACCAGAGAGCTTGCGATACATGAATATGCTAGTTATCCTCTAAGAGGTGCTGCTGTGTGCAGCTGTGGCAGAAATTTATGTGACCAGAGCGCAATTTCCCTCTCCCTCTTTGATTCCTTATCTCTTTCTTTCTCTCTGTCAATCTCTTGTGGAATATTTTGCAGGATTATAACTCCATGCAACGCACACTGGGAAATCCGGGTCTGGTTTCTCTCTCAGCATGTCATGCTTATTGCACCAGCTCCTCTTGGGTGGACAGACGTATACAATAGCACCCCCTTTCACAGCGTGCTTTATACAGACAAACTCGGGCACACTAAGGCCAAAGGGCCTTGTGAAAATAAGCACTGCACACAGGGTGCGATGTGGTGGAAGCCCGAGCTGTCCTCTGAGTGGCAAGTCTGAACACGTGCTACACAGCTCAGGTCTTCTGCACCATGTGAACTGTAGTCGCCTCTGCAACATGAGCAAACGTTGGTCATTCCCAGTCATACAGACACTCTGACTTTTACAAGGTGCCTAAGGTTTCATGGCAGCCACATAAAAACCAAAATAGGAAGGCAGGCCTACAAGTGGGTGGTGCTCTATGCAGAGCATCTGCAACTCCAACTGCATTTTCCCACAGAGACAAAGTTAGAACTGGTGATTACCCACAGTGGAGCTAAAACAAGGCACATCTGCAATATCGTCAACTAACAAAAACCAAAAGAACAATGAGATGAAGTAAGAAATAGTCTTATTTAGCAAAAATACTTATCCCTGAGTGGCGTACCAAGTGTGGGACGGTGGGGGCAGTGCACGCCAAGGCAAGAATGGGGGCGGCCTGCAGAGAATTCACAAATCATACAGCCAACAAAGCCAGCTGGCTTTTGAGTTCTACCACCTGCTGGCGACGGCGAACAACGGCAGCAATGAAACACTGCTCCCACCACCCCTGCTTCAAGAAAAAAAGGGGTTCAACAAGAAGTGACGAAGCAGTTGGGATACTTGGAGCTATTGAGGAGGTGTGATGGTTACTTGAGTCCAAATCAATATCTATTGCTAGGGTCACACCTAGAGACGTCATTTTTTTTTTTTTTCATCTTTATCAACAATGATCCTGGTCAGTCAGGAGTATCAAGAGAGAACAAGGGAAGCGGCTGTGGCTCAATCAGTGGGGCTCCCGTTTACCATATGGGAGGCCCTGGGTTCGGTTCCCGGGGCCTCCTGGTGAAGGCAGGCCCGCCCGCACGGCGTGGTTAGCTGACCCAGCGAGCACAAACAGCAAGGGGGGGATAAATGAATAAATAAATAAAATCTTTAAAAAAAAAAAAAAAAGAGAGAACAAGGATCAGGAGGCAGATTCTGTGAGTCCAACGAGCAAACACCAGAAGACCAAGGAAAGGGGTTAAAGAGAAGATGTGTGCAACGTGAAAAGCAGGGGGTCTGAGATGGAACTGCATGAATTGTGAACACTGAGTCAGAGAAACAGACCCAGACACAGCCATGTGAAGACAGAGGCAGAGTGGAACTATGCTGCCACAAGCCAAGGACCACCACAGATTGCTGGTAAGTGCTGGAAGTTAGGAAGAGGCAAGGCAGGGTCCTCTTTCAGAGCCTCAGAGCAAGCAGGATCCTGCTGACACCTTGATTTTGGACTTCTGGCCTCCAAAACCGTGAAAGAAAAAATTTCCATTTTGAAGTTCACTCTGTTTGCGGTAATTTGTTACAGCAGCCCTATGGCTTTTGTACTCAAGACTGCATCAATTCCTGTATGAGTTTCCAGCCTGCTGGTCTGCCCTACAAATGTGCAACTTGCCAGCCCCCACAATCTTGTGAGCCAAGTCCTTAAAATAAGTTTCTTAATATAAATATATATATATGGTTTATACATACAGACACACATATATACACACATAGGGATAGATATCTACGCATGCACACACATCCAGAAACACACACATGGCCTATCGGCTCGGTTCCTCTGGCGAGAAAGGCATCTCCCTGAAGATTCCCCCAAGAGAAAGAATGGAGGTGGTCAAGAGAAGGAGTTTCCTAGGAGAGCCACCAGGGGGAGCCACCGTCATAAAACCACTTCATGGATCCTGCTCTGGGGGGACGTGGGTGAAACCCAACGGAAGCGAGGCATGGGGCAGGAGTCTAAATCAACAGTTGTTCCACGGGAAAGGGGTTACTCTAGTGTTAGTGCCTTGGCACCAGGACACAGAGATTGAAAGGAGATAAATCCAATAGAAGAAAACTTCTAAAATCCAATTTTGTCAGTGAGCCACACATTTAAAGAAATACAGAAAATATATATAGAAAAAGTACAGCCACACCTCTCCACACAGTTGCTTTCTACCCACGTCACCACCACCACTCTGGGCCCAACAGGATATACAGCTCAGATAAGAAAATGATCAAGAGCAACATACCCTAACATCAATTACCGATCCTAACAAGGGCTCCCAATAAACCTTGCCAGAAATACAGCCAGATATCAGTTATGTTAACAGACCTCTTCGAGGGCCCTTACTCCTAGATTCTCCAGCCTTCAAGAATGAAGGCCCACTGGGAAAAAAAACTATATATACAGATACCCAGATACCTCCACACACACGTATGTATACTGAATGGCTGTAGGTTATATCCACCCATGCTCATTGCCAGGTTGCCAGCTTTATTTCCATTTCCCCATGGGAAAGAGCAGCTCAGGTGCTGGTCAAGAGCTTCTGTACAACAGTAATACCTTCTCTTAACTCTTACCCTTCTACCCTTCCATCAAAGCCACCTCCTTAGGGAGAAGTAGCAGGTGATTTGGAAACATGGAGAAAAGTTTCACCAAAAATGCCACATTTTCTGATTCCCAGTTAACCGGGGGTAATTCACATTTCTTTCATCAAAAAGAAATAAGAGGGGAAAAAAAAGTCTTGCTTCTACAAACAAATCCCTAGGTCTGCATCTACCTGAAACAGCAAACCACTGGAAAAACTAAGCAGCTGAAATGTTCTTTACTATGATACGCTTTTTCCATCCTTTGCTGACAGTTTCATTTCAGACAGAGAGAGTCCACAGCCTATCAAGATCCAGACCCAGGCCCCTGCCTTCAAACACACACGTGATTTCCACCCCAGCACATGCAGGCACACACACAGGCACACACTTATACCCTCACCCATATCCCACCAACCAGCAAGCAGAAACCCCTAGCATATTATTCCAGGAAGCCAAGTAAATGCCAAAGAAATCAAAGCTAAATATATATGGCGGGGGGGGGGGGGGGAGGGGGGGCACAGAGAAGGGAACAGAACAGAAGAGAAAAGGAAAAGGAAAAAGGGAATGGAAAGGGAAAAGGGAAAAGGGAAAAGGGAAAAGGGAAAAG
>JAKSZT010023082.1:3766893-3777834 GCA_026826555.1 Tolypeutes matacus
AAAAAAAAGAAAAGGAGTTTCACCTTCCAGAGAGACAAGGTGGGGAGATCACTGGTCAGATCTGTCTAGGGATTAGAATGAGTTAAAGGAAGGCAAACCTTAGGTAAAAGTCTTCTGACAGGTACAGGCAGCAGACACAATGGAGAGAGCCCTTCTGCACTGCAAACACTAGGCTGGTGCCAGTGCTGGGGAGAGCCTGTGGCTCACCAGCCACACACAGAATGAATTCTGAAGACCCCCTGTGCTAAGTTTTAAAGCAACAGTGTGTCACCAGAGGCAAAGGAGCTGTTGGTACCTCTGTTAAAGAAAACTTTTGCATTAAAAAACCTGTCTGAAGGGCTAAGAGCACCAGAAACAAACTCGGAGCAATAGTCTCTGATCAAAGTGATACCCACATACCAAGTCAGAGAGGAAACCCACCCCCATCTTAATTTGAACCTCCCAGGAAGCAGCACATCTCACCTGATAGCATCAGCGCTAGACATGTTACAAAAAGCCTCTTTTAAACCATCAGACCCTACAGCATTTATCTCTAGAAGGGGCAGTCAAGGGCATATGCATAACAAACCTTAAATAAAGATGGGAAAAGCAGTTTCTCATTTGGAAGGCAGATGCCAAAATAGCATAGCGACTTAAAAAGATGATTAGAAAATACATTTTATACCAGGAGAGCATAACAATAACAATCATAATTATAGCAAAAAAATAATAAATGTGCAGAATACAATAGAGACTTACCAAACACTGAATTCATGATAAACTGGAAATAGAAATAAGGACATATAAAGCCAACCAGAAACCCACGGAGTGGCTTCACATTCAGAATGACAGAAGTAATTAAGAGACATTCCCCCACGTTGCCATAAGAAAGATATAGAAAACGTGTAGCACTTTCTCAACTTTTCCCAAGTGACACAGCAGACTGGAGCTGCCTTCAGGCAGGGTTGGCTGGTGTTTTGCTAGTCCTCGTATCTGCCCCAGTGCCAAGCACAGGGCCAGGCCCACAGGAGACACGCAATAAACACATGCTCCCGAGTGTTCGTTGGTATCCTCCAAAAAGTGAGGAAGGACAAAGGTCCAAAATTACAGGCAGTAGGAGGGGTTCAGAGAGAGGCAGAGGTGTGCCTTCCCCGAGTGGTCTGCTAACAACGCCAAACTGGCAGAGTGGAGCCCTGAGGCAGAGCCTGGTGCTCACAGGGCCCTGCAGGCAGCCATGGCAACCTGGAGACTCAACTTACATCCTTCTAGGGATGAAACCAAATAACATTTTATTTCATTTTAATTAACATAGAGGAGAGACCATCATATCAAATGGACAAGATCCTCCTTGCTCATTTTCAAGAACATGTTAGGGTATCTACTATTAACGGTTAAAACTTCTGTTTTGTTCAACTTTGCTTTTAAACTCGAGGCCTGAACGCTTCTTAGAAATTCCTCTACATATCAATATTCCAACTTAGGAGGGCCTATCATTCTCCAAAATGGGTTTGACAGTAGAGGAAACAAAAGAATAAATCATTCTCAGAAGAAAACAGACAACTCTTTTCTGCCTACCAGACATGAGAATGATATTTGGCTCCAAGAAAAGGTTTCAGACTTTCCAGCTAGAGCTCGTCCACTTACTGCAGTCTGGGAGAACTTTAAGATATACAACATCCATGTTGCAAATTTAAATGTAAAATGATTTATTCTTCCTTGGAAGAGGGCTCGATTTAAACAGGAAGCTCCTTCCCTGGATTCAGGTAAAGACCAAAGAGATGGCCAGGATAAGAGCGGGCACAATGGCCCCTAAGGTTTGAATGCTCAGAGTGTGTGACTGATGTCTGCCCAGCCAGCCTCAAGGGCCTGCTCACTCTCTAGATTTCAGTCACATCTCCTGCTTCTCAAATGAAAAGCCCATGGAGTCATTCAAGTACCTCCCTAAATCAACTCTACAGAAATTTGCAAAGGTTAAAGCTGCAAACTGAAACTAATTGGTCCCCATACTAATGTTTCCAGCTGCCCTGGCCTTTCCTCTAGGCTATGAATAGCTTCCTTCAAACCCGGGGTATCTTTTGACCTTATTATGCAGGTGGCCTGGGGAGGGCAAACTCATCCCAGAATACAAGAGACTACAACCCATTCACCACTGCCGCAAAGTAAGGCATGTAGCAAAACGCGAAAACAACTGGATACAATAGGGCAAAATTTTTGAGCTAACTCTATCTCAAACTCAGGACCCAATTTCAGATTCATAATAGAAATATACTTTAATCTTTCTGTATCAAGCCCATTACAAGCTTTCATCAAATGATAAAGCCCATATAAAGTAAAAAGTCATCTGACCTTTCATAAATCTGAAGGAAAACAACTTGTGTTATTCTACTAAATTCTCAACGAGTCCAAGGCTGAATCACAAGGTGGACTCATATACTCTGAGAAAGATCCCTTATTTGTGAATCAAAGGAGGCTGTTAATCAACTCTGAAAGCAACCGCCCTCTATAACATCCATAAACAACCATAATATACAAAAACAACAGAAAGACTTCTAGGGACAAAGCTTGATGGAAACAAAGGGGAGGGGGGCGATGTCAGAGTCCTTTACCCTAACTCATAAAGCATTAAAAATTAATTGGACAGAAGTGTTTACAAGTAACTAGAATCGTCCCACAGATTTAGCCTCTGATCCTTTTTTTTTTTTTTTTTTTTTTTAAGTGTTTTTTCCATTGATTTTTGGGTGGGAAAAAAATGTGGCTTTTGAGCTCAGTACAATGAACTACTTATCTGGCCTGACAAGGCCAATCAATCTACCCCTGCTGTTTATTATAAGGAGTAGTAGAATACTGTTAGTCTTGACTGGTGGGGGGAGGGCCAAAGGCAGCACTGGTCCTGGTACACAATGATTCACTTCAACTGGAAATTTCTGTTTGGCTCAGGTGACCCAGGAGGTCAGTGTGAAGACTGAGACAGAATGAAAGATGGTTTGTTACGTGTTTCATATTTACAGAATGCCCCCATGTGCTAAGGTCTCACAGCCACTGGCATATTCATTATATAAAATATCTAAGAGGAAAAGGTTGGTCATAATCAGGCAGCAAGCCTAAGGCAGAAGGCTTAAGAAGGAATGTAAGGCAGTATGCCACCCCTTTTAATTCCACTTTTTGGTTACTGAAAAATTCCATACGGGAACTCAAAGGTCAGATTTTTCATTGTAGAGAGACAAGGATATGAAAAGTTCCATTCCTTCATTCATTTAAAGTTCTCAGGTAATTTTACCTAACTCCTCCAGAGAATCACCTTAATTCTCTACCTTGATTAAATTCCTGATCTTGTTATAAAGTTCACTAACTAGTACTACAATTCTACTATTTGCTTTACATCTACAGGGCTGACCAGAGAGGCCTTGCCGCTGGTCAGCATGTGTGCAATTCCTCAGCCCACTGACCTAAAGAAGCATCCGGAGAAACAAGAGGGACTCAGGAAAGACACAATGAACTCTACAGCTCCAAAGCTGATGAGTGCAGGTCTTGGGAGTTTGAGGATGTATTTGCAAGATAATACCTTTTGGGGAACGTTATTTTGGGGGAAGAACTGCAGTCGACAGTTTTGTATACTTCAATCTTAAAATGGGATATCCCCTGCATTGGTAGGATAGGATTTTCAAAAGGAAAAAAAAAAGAAAGAAAATCCTATAGCTGCTAACAAATGTGGGCCTCTAGCCAGTATTTAATCTGAATAAGTCAAAAAGGAAATGTAAACCAGGGCAGCTGGAGGGGGTTGGGGGACAGGCAGGAAGGAAGAGAGACACAAAGCTAATCTCTCAAGCACTCTGATCAATGGACAGTTTATTGGACAAATTCGTATGCTGTCAGAATTTTTTCAAAGATTTGCTGTTCTTCCCCATGACTACGTACACTTGCCTTCTTCTTTCTTTTTACTGGACCCCTCTGCTAATACCTCTCCTGCTCCTGCTTTTGCACAGCTCTGGATTTCTCGCTAAGGAAGTAGTAAGCCTAAGAAAAGCCCGTAGCAGAACGCTAACTACCGTGGACGTGATCAGTGCATGCCCTGGCACAGCCTAAGCAAGGGGTCGGGAAGAACGGAGGGAACCGTTAATTAATTTATAAAGTCGTCTCTGCAATCTTCTACTCTCTCTCGTGTCGTTTCAAACCAGGAAAGCAAAAGGGGGATGGCATGCTGACATCTTAAAATTTGCCTCATGGCTTCTGTACCTTCTGCATGGGATTTTTCTGTAAACCTACAACTTTTCTAATTAAAAAAAAAAAAAAATTTAACAACTGTAAATGGCAGAAAAAGAAATGCCTTCCTAAAAATACCAATGAAAAGAAAGCTGGTATGGCTAAAATTGACTTCCAAGCAGATTTTAGAGCAAAGACCATCACCAGGGATAAAGAAGGTCATTTCATAATGATAAAGAGGCAATTCACATCCAAAAATATTTTTTGCTTCAAGGTCTCAAAAAAAAGGAAAACAAGATTTGCAAAGGTCCCCTGGTTAGCTAGATGTATTAGCTGTATCTCTGCACATACTGTCTCATAAACCGAGAAAGACAGGGCCTGTGTTAGGGAGCCCAGAGGTTAGAGGAAGATCCTGATAAAGTCTGCCCTGAATTAAAACAAGAACACGGTCAGACACACACAGCTCAGGCCTGTACCACAGCATCGTGTGAGGTCGCCTTTTCAATCCAGAAAAATGCATTTGAAAGCAAAAGCTGTAGCCCTGGAAAAATGCAGATTTAGTCCACTTTCCCATTGTCAGAAAACCTTTTTCATTCGTTCCCTTTATTATAGCTACTGTTTCATTACTTGCCATATATGTGTATGTATTTGTGTCCAAAATTTATACCAAGAAACAAAAGGGCAAACTCCATTCAATTTTTCAGCAATTCAACATTTGACACACTTCACCTAGAAGTCTCCAGTTTTCATTTGTGAGTGGGGAGGGGAGCTCTTTTTCCTTTGCCATACCTCTCTTATTGGTTCTTAAAATTGTTTCAGAAGACAGCAAAGAGTTTCCACTGGATACTTCGTGCATGGGCTTTTCTGGAGCTTTGCTGGAGAGAGGGTCCTTCTTCATCTCTTTCTTTATTTCCTGTGGGGATGAATAAAAGGAAAACAAGACTTTAGTCAGAAATTGTAGGATACCTCTTTGACTATTCTAGGCTTCATCTTGCTGGAAATGAACCACGGTGACCTCAACTCAGCCTAACATGATGTTTTAGAAACACCATTTCCTCTATCTTTGTCACTCTTTTCCCTTGCATTTATTAGCAAAATGGCTAGTCCTATCAAATGGAATAAGGCCAAGGATGGTGATGTGCCCTTATGTGGCTATGGTCATTCCATGTGGCCATGAAGAGAACGAGTTATACATAAAGGCCACTGTGCAGCTCTAAATGATAGCCTGCACTACTTTTTGAACAATGACAAGATCTGGTCAACCAAAGTCACCCCTTAAAAGCCTTTTGGTTTCTATTCTTCTCCACAGAGGTTTACAGAAACACCACTGTGTTCACCATTATACTAAACCAAAATGAAGACAATTTGAATTCACTTACAGTCGTCAAGTTCCTCTGAGTTTTTAACTCTTAAGGAAAAAAATAAGGATGACAAACCAAAGTAAAGACGATCATTCTAGGCCAGGGGTCAGCAAACTATGGCTTACCACCTGTTTTTGTAAGTAAAGGTTTGTTGAAACACAACCGCTTTCATTCTTTAAGTGTTTCTGTGGCTGCTCTGAAGCTACAACGGCAGAGCGGGGTAGCTGCAGCAGAGATCAGAGCCTAAACGATTTACCATGTGGCCCTTTACAGAAAAAGGCAGCTGGCCCCACTCTACACACACTCCTGTCAAAGCTCCCTCAAGAGAGGTATTCTGAAAACCTGATCACTGATCCAATTATTTCAAATTACTTTAATAATTGACATAATTCTTTTCAAAAGCATTAGTAGCCATAAATAACAGTAACTCACGAACTACAGGTCTGTACACAGGAATTCTTCCCGAAAGAGCTGGGGGGCTCTGAGCTCACCTGAACGCACAATCACACTGACTCGGGAGAGAAATCTAAGGGTGATGAATGCACAACATTGTGATTATACTAAAAGCCATTGATTATACACTTTGGATAGATCATGTGATATGTGAATATATTGCAACACAACTGCTTAATCAATAAATAATTGTGCAAGAATAGCCAGAAAGAGCAGCTATGTATAGCAGGGGAAGCATACAGAGATTGAGTGGTAAAGAATTTTCTTGTTTGTTTGTCTGGTTTTTATTATTACTATTGAAATAATGAAAATACTCTAATAATGACTGAAGTGATGAATGTGCAACTACATGATTATACCAAATCCCATTGATTGTACACTTTGGATGAACTGTACGCTTTATTAATAGGTATCAATAAAATTGATTTGTTTAAAAAAAAAAAAAATCTAAGGGGCCAGACCCAAAGCATGGCTGAATGACAGGAAGAGCTCAAGGATGAAGAAGGGTTTCTTTGGAATGAGCTTGGGGCAAGAAATGAGGATGGGCTTACTCTGTGGAAGGAGCATGCAGATGGTATTTTAGACAGGGGTGAAGGTTTGACATGGGCATGGGGCAGAGATGGAAAGAAAACAACAAAAGCTTGTCAACACAGCACTACTCCCCAGCAGCTTCCTACACCCCAGTGTCAGCTACCCTCTCCAGTTCCCCAGTTGCTGGCTCTGTTCACAACAGCCTGGCCTGCCGCCCGCCCTCCCTCTCACCAGGGTCCCAGCGGAAACCAACACTTTGCTGGACTGAGCATTTTGATTGGTGTCCTAGAGGTCTAACTAGGCAAACCCCAACCCCAGGCCAACAGGTACCTCGGCGCACCACACAAAGCTGTGTGTGTGTGCGCGCGCTCACGCATGTGTGAGCGCACAAACACCCACCTCAGCAGCCCCAGCACCTGCTAGAACAGCAGCTGCCAAGGGTTCCTGTAGCCTCACAGGCAGATGGCACCGGAAAAATCTGCAAACTCTGCCCACCTGATCTACATGACGAAATGCTTTCTTGGTGATAGCTGCCAGCCGGCTACGGCTCTCAAAGTAAAGAAAACGAGCCACCAAGGAGTCTCACTCCCCTAATGGTTGCTTCTTTGGGGGAAGAACAGTTGCTCAAACCTCACTTTCTATGGCAGTGGGCATATGACTGCACACACGAATTTCCCACCTAGACACAACGTGATAAGAGTAACGCAACATCTCATTTCGCCGAGAAGTATTTCAGAAAAGCTCAGTAGGTTCTGGGCAACACCGCAAGCCTTTGTTAAGCATTACCCGCTAGTGGCAGGCAGTCAGGGAAGAGTGATGGAAGAAGGCAAATGCTGGGAGAGGCTGGGGGCGGGGGCGGGCAGGGCAGATCACTGGAAAAAACCTCAGAAGCAAAGGTTCTTGACAATGTTGGCTTCCCAAGGCTTCACAAGCAGCACTCACAGAGGAGCCGGCTTGGAAGGACTGGTGAGAGGCACCTAGGGGTGAGAAACCAGCGCCAGGGGAGGGGCCATCCTAGGCTACAAATCCCAGATTCTACTGTTCCCTCAATGATTGGTCATAGTTGCTGGACAGAGAAACCTAATGATGAGTGGATTTTTAAAGTTGCTTCTTAGATGGAAGCAGGGAGGAAACAAGATTTAAAATATGGCCTGTATTTTAGTGCAGAGAAACCAATCAGACCCATGGACAGTACATCAATTCTGCAGACTCCCCTCTTGGACAACCTGGTACTCCAGGCTTGACACCCACCCACCTATACCTAACACCATCCCTTCTCCTGGGTGGCCTGTCTTGTCTGATACTCCATCATCCATCCACTTGCCCAGGCTGAAAACCTCAGCCTTAACCCCCATATCTGTCACCCAGGCCAGCTGTTTCTACTTCCTCAATCTCTCCCTCCATTCCTCCCATACTGCCTTAAAAACATGAGTAACCAGCTAACATTTGAATGTTGAGCATATGCCAAACCTGCTCTAAGGGCGGTTTGGTGAACCAAATTGCGACATTTAGTCTGTACAACAGCCCCATGAAGTCAATACTATCATCATCCCCATTTTACAGATGCATACTCCAAGCCACAAAGGCCTACCACAACTTGCCTGAAGTCAAACAAGTAGCAGAGCCAGAGTCCTTCATGGATTATATATAATAACATTCTCCTCCCCTGTCTCCCTGCCTCCAGTCTCTGCCCTCCCAGTTCAGCCTCCAAACTGCCACACGAAACACTTTCCCAAAACAAACGCCACTCCACTACAGAAATCCTCCAGGTACTTCCAAAAGACCACAGTACAAACTCTTTAGTTCACAAACTTTTCAAATTGTACAGCAAGCCACAAGTACCTGTGTAATTGCTTCTGGCTAAAAATATCTGATGTGGATGCTGATCCCATAGCCCCAGTTACGGGGCAAATACAAGTTGGAGAGGGCACACTTCTTGAACGTTAAGTTCACAGAATTCTGATGTCATGGATTCCTATTGGTAGGTGCTAAAAATAGGTGATAATGCTGGCGATGATACCACCTTACACTGGCAAAGGCTCATCCAGCTTCCAGCATCCAGGTACCTGGAGCTCTCCAAGGTTCTGATCCAGTTCAACAGGACTCTGGATTCCCTGGGCCCGGGTGATCCTAGCCGCTGATACTCAATCTCAGCTTTCTGACCACTAGGCCCACATTTTCCTCTATTTGTTGAAAACCTGGGTCCAACAATCCTAGTGGTAGAGGCCACACCCTGGACCAGTCTGTGGGCCATAAGGATTTAGAGGAAGTCATACATGCACACATTATAAATCAGCAATGATTTTACTTGCTTAAAGACACTACAGAATAGACAGGCTGTCAGCAAACCTCTTTATAAGGTATGGGAAACCAAGCTTCTCTTTTTCTCAAATCTGGTGCCTTAACAATGGAAACTCAGCATGTACAGTAAAACCAAGGCAATCAATAAGCTATCGATGCTGCCACTACACCTGATCTGTGTCACAAGGACCACCTGAGAGAAGGGAGAGAACTCTTCACACTATTCCTGCTTCCCAAAAGCATCATGCTGAACAGAGACCGAGATGGCTCACCCAGATTCAGAGGCCAAAAGCTCCAGTAATGCCACTCCAGCAAAATTCTGTGATACATTTGGCAGCCTGCAAAAGGCAGCCTCACTGGGTAAATGCATAATTTGCAAGCTACTGGGAGCTAAGCTAGGATAGTTTGCTTTCTGATAAGCTGAGTTGTCTGGATGTGTCTGGCTGCTGAGCCAAGTCTGCTACCTCTTTATGCCTCTCCCTCCCCATCCATTACCTACGATACAGGTGCTGGGGCTTTGGCTGGGTTGCATCTTAACTTCTATAAATTGGTCAGTCTCTATATTAGTTTCCTGGCTGCTTAACAATAGGGATTTCTTGGAACACGGTCTTGAGGATAGGAGAAGTCCAGAATTGAGGCCTCAGCAAGGCGATGCTTTCTCCTAGAAGACTATGGCATTCTGGGGCTGACTTATGGCAATCCTTGGTCCTTGGCTTTTCCATCACATGGCAATGCACATGGCTGCATCTTCTTTCTCTTCCAGGATGCGTTGACTTCTAGCTTCTGGCTGCTCCCTGTGGCTTCTCTCTGTGTCCAAGTTCCTTTGCTTTATAAGGATTTCAGCTGTATTGGATTAAGGCCCACCTTCATCCAGTTTGGACACACCTTCACTAACAACATCTTCAAAGGTCCTATTTTCATATGCATTCACACCCACAGGACCAGGGATTGGGAGGTGAACAGACCTTTTGTGGGGGACATGATTCAATCCCCAACAGTCTCTAACCAAAATATTTGCATAGTAAAACACCAACAAATGTGGAGTTTGGGAACCCACTCCCTCTCCTCATCCTTTCTGTCTTCCGCCAACCATAACACAGCTTAAGGCACATGCTGAAGCATGTTCACCATGAATGGTGAACCAAGAGACCAATGCTGTGTGTCAGAAAACCAGAGCTAGTCCTGGCATCATCATTAATTAGGTGTATGGACTTTCAGGCAAGTTACGTAGGGCCTCTAAGTGGCTATTTTGTCATCTGCAGAAGAATTCTAATACTAAATGCTTTGGCACCAACACAGAGCTGTTTCCAGGATCAAATAGTGAATTGGAGAGTAGTATACAAGTTTATGTTTCACTTATTGTCATTATTAATGTCGTTATTGAATAGCAAATGCTATAAAAAAAAGAACTATACATAACACAGATGAATTTTGAAGTAATAAGTGAAAGAAGCTGGAAACAAAAGAGTACATACTGTGTGATTCCATCTCTATGAAGTTCAACAACAGGCAAAACCAATCAATGGTGAGAGGTAAGAGAACAACGGCTATCCTTGGGAAGGCACTGCCTGGGAGGGGTATTAGGGAGTCTGCTGGGAGGATGACATGCTCTATAATTTGGTCTGGGTAATGGTTACACAGGCCTTAACAGTAAACATTCATTGAGCTGTACTTCTAAGATCTCTGCACTTCATTACAGCTGAGTTTCAATTTTTTTTTTTTTTAAGATTTTATTTATTTATTTATTCATTTATCCCCCCCTTGCTGCTTGTGCTCGCTGGGTCAGCTAACCACGCCGTGCGAGTGGGCTTGCCTTCACCAGGAGGCCCCGGGAACCGAACCCGGGGCCTCCCATATGGTAAACGGGAGCCCTACTGATTGAGCCACAGCCACTTCCCTGAGTTTCAATTTTAAAAAGAACAACATAAATGCTTAAACCAGAAGACACATTCCTTTGAATCTAAATGTGCTAATAATCTGTCCTAGAAGGTCAAAAACCTGAAAAGCTAGTGCTGGGGTACTTTAACATTCATCTTGGGGGGGAAGATTTCTGGGATCAACATTAAGGAGATGGATGGATGGATGGATGGATGGATGGATGGATGGATGGATGGAT
>JAKSZT010023082.1:3777844-3789217 GCA_026826555.1 Tolypeutes matacus
GATGGATGGATGGATGGATGGATGGATGGATGGATGGATGGATGGATGGATGGATGGATGAAGGGAATATGCCAGAAGCACTGCATCAAGTGGGTGAAAGGAGGGACATCTCATCAAATTGACACAATCAGGTGAATGGATCTGCCCCCTCCACCTCAGCTGCTTTCCTCCTATCCTGCAATATTTCTTTCTCTTCTGCCACCCACCAATAATAGTTCAGGCCCAGAGGGAAGGCTGAGACCATGGGCACCAGTGGGTGCTTGGCGTCTCCCTGAACCACCAGAAATGCTGGTCCTGGTGCTCCAGCATTGGAAGAGCTGAGTGAGGCTCAGCAGGGTCCACACAGCTCAGGACAGAAGCAGGGCATGGAAAAGAGGCATTGCTCATCAGCCACCCACAAACCGAGGTCTATTTCTTTCTGGAAGAAAGGCTTCCCTTAGAGCCAGGCAGAGCTCTGGCCCCACCACCATGGTCCCTGAGCCAGTTCATGGGAAACCATTCTGCAAAATTACCACTGGCAGAAGACAGAAAGAAATCACTAAAAACAAACCCTTACACTAAATCTACTTATAACAAAGTTTTGAATAGCTACAGAATCCTAGAAATAGCACATTGCTCCCCCACATGCACGCTATCTTCTTGCACTCCCTCCCCCATCCACCATCTCCACACACATCGGCTGTGCTTTCCCAGCTCTTGGCTCACTTCACCAAAGTCTAGTGATTCTCAGGACATCTGGGAAGTCACAGGAAGCATTTTGAAAGCAATAACAGGGTACAAGGGGAGCACAAAATATATCTGCAAGATTTCTTTTAAAAATGTACCTGACAAGAGGACAAATTTGTATGATCCCAATTACACAAAGACTCTAGAATAAGTAAATTCATAGAGACAGAAAATAGATTCAAGGTTACCAGGGTCAGGGGGAGGGGACAGGATGAATGGGGAGTTATCGCTTAATGGGTCCAGAGTTTCTGTTTTGGGTGATGGAAATGTTTTAGTAATGGACGGTGGTAATGGTGGCAAAACATTGTGAATGTAATTAATGTCACTGAATTGTACATTTAAAAATGATTAAAATGGGGGAACGGATATGGCTCAAGCAATTGGGCGCCCGCCTCCCACATAGGAGGTCCCAGGTTCGGTTCCCAGTGCCTCCTAAAGAAGATGAGCAGACATTGCAATGAGCAAGAGGCCGCAACGAGCAAGACGCTGCAACCAGCAAAGACACCGCAACCAGCAGACACCACAACCAGGAAGATGTTGCAACCAGCAGATGACGCAACCAGCAGGGAGCGGAAGTGGCTCAAGCAATTGGGCACTTGCCTTCCACATGGGAGGTCCTGGGTTCAATTTCTGGTGCCTCCAAAAAGAAGATGAGCAGACAGACGAGGGAGCCATCAGGGCAGGGGGGGGGGAGGGGGGCAGGCCAAAAATAAATAAATAAATAAATATTTTTTAAAATGGCATATTTCATGGTGTATGTATGTTACCACAATTAAAAATTAAATTCAATAAAAGGTATCAATTAAATATGGCCAATTCTGAATTATTTAGAATAATTTCTTCTAAAAACTATGTAGTAAAAACAACCAACCAACCACCACCACAAAAAGCAAACTATATAGTGCAACCACATTGATGTCTCACACCATGACAGCTTTGTTATAGTTACCAAATATGGTGCCACATAGTAAAGTGCTCTGACATATAATCAATTATACATATACCTATGGCATTCCGGCTCAAAGCTAACAAGGGAAGTTTTGCTTTATTTTAACATAACTGGGCATCTTTCGTCCTGTTTCTGTCTAAATCTTCAATTCCATATCTGCAATATCATCTATTTGCAGTATTATCTCCCAAGAATCACTGATAACATGAGTCCAGGCAAGAAGCTCTTGGCCTGCAGTACAAAGATGAGAATTGCTCCCTTTGCATGTCGAGGAGATAACGCTGCCTCCTGATGTATAACACAATTACCTACATGACAGTCCACGCCTTGACATTTGCCCATGCCCTGCTAAACCACTAGATTATTGCCATCTGCTCAAAAGGGTACCAATACAAACCATCCATTTGGATATGCTTTAACAGGCACTTAATAAATATCTGTCAAATGAATGGCCAAATTAGTAGAGTGCTATGGGCAAGACATCTATCTACAGATGAGGGCGAGTATTTTCAATTCAGCTCAAAACTTCCACTGCATGGGGATCTGTAGGATCTCAACAACGATACAACTGGGATTCACTGGATCACAAGCAACTTCTCACTTTTCAGCATGCCAATTTGCCTTAAGAGTAGACTAAAGAAAATTCATGCAGTGCCTCACTTTAAAAAAAGAAGAAGAAAAGCAATACTTTTTTATTAGACTGTAAATATTAGACATTCAAAATAAATTTTCTCATTTTAAAAATAAAACTTTCAAAGCATCATAAGAAAGCATGGAAGAATGCTTTTGCCATCTTGGAGTGAGAAAGACCATTTCATACAATGACAAAGAACCCAGATGCCACAAAAGAAAGGGCTGACATATTACAGAAAACTCTAAATACAGCATAGCACACACAAAACACACACACACACACAAAAAAAAAAAACATCAACAAAGACCAAACAACTGGGGAAACATCACTTGTTATAAAGAAACAGCTCCTTCTACAAATTATTAACCAAAAGACCAATAACTCAACAACAACAACAAAAAAGCAGGAAAGGAAAAAAGGCAAGTGACTCAAACATATGAAAAGATGGTTAACTAGACACCTAAGAGAAATGCGAATTATAATGGCATTCATTCAGCAATACCTATTCCATGCTCTCTACACAGAAGGACCCTGTATCATTCAAGCTCTCTTCTCACACCTAACTACTGCGTTATAACAAAGTTTGTCCAGGTCCACTCACTAGAGTCTGGACGCTCTGTTTCCACTGCCTGCAGCACAGTGCGCTGCATACAGCTGGTGTTTCCTCAAGAAATAAGTATGAGGTAGACGGGGAAGAGCAAGTTCAAAACTCTCCAGAAGGTGAAACTCTAAATAAAGACAGACGTACATGATTTTTTTTATTACAATGAGTTATTTTGGCAACAATAGAAAAAAATGATAACATTGTCAAGGATGTAGGAAAAGAGATCCTTTCACACTTTCTAATTAAGAGTATAGGTTGATATAAATTGATACATCCTCTGGGGAAGCAGTTTGGACATTAGCTATCAAAAATTTAAATGCCTGTATCTTTTGACTCAGTAGTTCCATTTTGAGGTACTTAAACTACAAATATACTTGCACATGTGCAAAGTACATTTGCATATGTATAAGATTAATCATTATGGCCTTGTTAAATTACAATGTGGCTCAATAGAGACCTGATTTCATGATTTACAGTAAAACCTCACCATGGAACTCTCTCTGAGAATGAGGCCAGTCCGCAAGTAGCGACGAGGGCACTCACCAAGACTTACTGTGAGGGGAAAAGCATCATACTGCATGTTAGCACACCCAGGTGAATCTGTGTGCATGCTTCACTGTGCAATACAAAAGCTACACACAGCAAGCTGAAACTGAGGATGCCTCCAGGGAGGGGAACAGGGTGGCCGAGGGACAGGAGAAGTATATACTTTGACCCTTTTAACTGATGCCATGTGCCTGGGTTAGCTATTCAAAATTCTAATTAAAGTTTAAATCGTTGCAATGTGCTTACTATTTCCCAATCATTCAACTATTGGCTGTTACTTTTCCTGCAAACAAGGAAGAAGTTGACACTGTCCAGTAGTAACAGTCTGGCTATATCACTTCCACTGAGAGTGTTAAAGATCCCAATACAACCACGATAGTGACAACAGTTTACACTAACCCAGATACAAAGCTTAAAAGAAAGCTCTTTGATCCAGATAATTCATCAAGAAGGGGCATCCAGAAAGTTGAGACATGGAGAAAATCATGCCAGGCCCAATAATCGATTGATTTGTCAATGATAAGATACAAAATCCCAAATTCCAAATTACTGAAATGCAAGTATAACTGACAGCATGACAACAACCAAGAAAAGCAAATGAAATAAATATAAAGAGGCAATATTAAATCTTATTTACAGCTTTATTATGGGTAGAATCCAGTTTGCTTTGATGGCCAGAGCGTGAGTGGCAGGAGCTAAACTGTTTTGGAGTGGTTAATTACGCTCAAAAACCTCTTTGGGTCGGTTAATTATGCCTATCTGGTGGGCACTTTGCCCATCAAATTTTCTTTTGGAAAAAAAATTGTCTTACAATGCTTCTTACAACATCGTACCTACTCCATGAAGCAGTACCCCAAATACAGGAATTGTTGGGTCCCGTGCTAGGTCAATAGCTTGCCCTTGGGAGAAAAAAAGAGAGGAAGGGGCATTGAAAGCCCTACAGCCGTTTCCGCGGTATTTTTAACAGCTCTAAAGGTAACCCTGCACCTGTGCTCCTGCAGTCCTTTGTTGGAATTCCTGTCACAGCCCTGACCCCCTGAATGGTAACCAAGAGTCCTCAGCTCTCTCTCAGGTACAGTGTGACGCCTCAAGGGTAAGGAATCCACCCCACTCATCTTTCATCCCCAAGACCTAGGTAGTGCCTGGCCCTCAGGAGGCACTCAATAAATGTCAGCCATCACCATTAGCTTTAGCATTCTTTCCACAGACATTTGAGTACCTACTGTGTGCCTGATACAGAAAAAAGCAGTACAGGCTTCTCACTCAATATGAATTTTTACAATCACAAATCCTAAGACTGATCATCTAAATGAAAATACTTAGATGCAGCAGAATGTTTTAAATACAAAAGGAAACTGAATATATTCTTCATGTTCCTAGGTCTTCTAAAAAAAGATGAAATTAGCTGGCAGTTATGAAAAGGACATTAGGGGTGGGGTACTGCTCTAAGGACATCCCAAGGACTACCTCACGTAATCCTCATCACCATGCTGCGTGGCAGGGGACCATTATGATCTCTCGCTGACAGGTGGGGAAGCGGGTCCCGGGAGGGGAAGCACACGCAGGCGGTAAGCGGGCAGGGGACACCCGGTCCCAGCGGTCAGGCCACGTCCCCATCCCGCACAACGTCAAGGCTCCCTAAGGTTGCTCGCGCTCCCAAAGGCCAGCTTCCGTACGTGCCGCGCAGAAGAGGAGGGATGAGGTGAACGGCTAAGGAATGAACTTGGTGAAGTGACCGGTGTGAGGGCCAGCAATCTGAAAGCTGCTCCTCAGTAAAGAAGTGCTGGGGTTTTTACCAACAAAAAAGCACCTGTTTATGGGGTGTTCAAAGAACCTTTCTATACATTTCCATCTGGGATAAGGCGATCATCGAGAATAAATTATTCCAAGCCCGGGACAAAACAATGCTGTTTCCTGCTCATTTCCTGATTAAAGCTTTTAGACAGCTGGCCATTTTCAGTTCTCAGAGCTGTAGGGAGCTATGCAAATTTCCATTCAGCAACTCCAAGATCATTAATCTAAGGCAAGCACATGCCAACACAATACCACACTGTATATTGTTTCAGTAAAGAAGAGGAGGGGCAGGTGACTCTAATACCCTACCTGTGGGCACCCGACTGGGGCTAACACAAAGAGGAAATGCTAACCCGAAAATCAGCAGCAAACTCCTAAGCAATGAGGCATTTCACATCACAAAAGGGTGGGAGGAGGGGGGTGACGGTCTCACATTGCTTGAAACCAAATAACGGAGCAATCAAAATAACCACCAGAGCGAATCGGAATGATAGGCAGGCATTTTAATTATCAGGAGTTAGGAGCATCACTACAAATCACTCTCTTTTTCTCTATCTCGCTGTCACACACACACACACACACACATACATGCAGTCACTAAGACCGGAAGATACTAGAAGAATGAAGCACGGGATGGCTAACTAGAGATGAGGTTTTCGGGAACCAGGCACAGGTGGGCCCCTGAAGTGAACCCACCCTGAAGTGACGACCATCCACTTGGCGCTTATCATGGCCTTCCGGTTGCTGTTATTTCTATTTAATAAGGAGCAGCCAGGCTTGGAAAGGCTGCAGGCAGCACTAGCCCAGGCAGCCAAACCCTTTATTTCAGGCTCTGGCTCTGACAGTGTTGAGGGTGGGGCCTTGTGGCCTCAGTTTGGTTACTTGCAAAATGAGAGGTTAAAACACTCTGAAGAGAACACGCTGTCATTTTTTATCCTGCCTGTAACAGAAAGGAGAAGGCTCAAACAGCTGAGGCCTTGAGGAGAGAAGAGCCATTTGCCTGATAGCTTACAGGTGAATTTGGGAAGAGAGCGGAACAGCCAAGACTGATATAGAAAGCCCTCAGAGACAAGCCCTATGCCACCTTGCAGCTGAAATCGGGAAGAAAGTGGAGCAGCTGAGCCTGAGAGAAGAAGCCCCGAGGGGAAGGAAAGACCAGGCAGAGATCACCTGCCATCTTGCTTCAACATGTGGCAGTTGACTTTGGTGAGAAAGCACCTCTTATGGTACCTTGAACTGGACTTTTCATAGCCTTGGAACTGTAAGCTTTTACCCCAAATAAATCCCTTTTATAATAATAATAATTTTAAAAAAACACTCTGAAGAGCAAATGAGCTCTTGTGAAAGGGAGCACAGCCTCTGGCCCCGGAGGTTCAGGCTCCAGGGCAGGACTGGGAACCCACCCGCCAGCAGACACAGGTGTGGTTGAGTATTACAAGGGAAAAACTTCCCAGTCTACAGCTCCTCATGGGGCTGGGTCCTGCGGAAGTCTCAAACAATTTGGCTCTCCTACTGGAAGGTATGTTTCACCAAATCGAGGGAGTAAAACGGGACCCAGGATGCAAGGCAGTCACCACGAGAGAGGACAGGAATTGCCTGGCTGACAGTGGGGCAACAGCTTAAAGAGCAACCAGTCCTGCCCAGAGCAGGAGGTTGGAGGGCTCTAGGAGATTTTTCCAGACCAAAAATAAAAAAAGAAATGTAGAGAGAGAGAAATGGTTAAATTATATGACAAGTTATTGACCGTGTGGATTACATTGAGGCATTTTTTTTTTTTTTTTTTTTTTTTTTTTTTTTTTACCGGGAGGTCCCAGGGATCGAACCCGGGTCCCTCCATATGGGAGACGGACGTCCAACCAGTTGAGCCACATCCGACCCCTACATTGAGGCATTTTAAAGACCTACTTAGTTCAAGGGACAGGATGATTTGGGTATCCTAGGATAATGCAACAAATAAAAAAGAATTATTCTCTCCAGGGCAAACAGAAAGTTATATAAGGAAATTATTTATATTAAACTTTACTGTTCTTTCAGCACTCAATATCACCATTGCTGCAATAATAAAAACATTAAGTATACATTAAACCAAAACCTGAGACTCGGGCAGGTAGGGAAGATGGAGTATGGGGGTAGAGCGAGTAAGTTAAAATCCGCAACTACCATAACAGTTAACAGGGAATGTCTACACATGATGAACCAAGAGATAGCAGTACCTGCATATTATTCAGAAGTAAATATTAGAATCAATAATTACTTCTAATTATTAATAATTAATAATGACTGTTTCAGACTTCCAGGAAGATGGCAGACTAGTAAGACACGGGAATCTCTTCTCCAGAAAAATAGCTAGAGGACAAGCGGAAACAGCCCCGAAAAAGATCTTCTAGGGTTTAGGACAGCAGGCAAAGGCTGCACACCACCTAGAGGAGAGAGGGACAGAAGAGGGAAATCACGACAACAGAACCTAGCAGCTTCTGCTGCAGCTGGCACCCTCCCCCACACTCTTCAGAATTCTCGGGCCCCTGGGCCTGCAAACACAGACAAAGGGGGCTTCAGGGATCTGCCACTACCAGAAAGGGGAGAGAGAGGGACACAGCCTTAGGCTGACTCAGGTTCTGACCTGAAATTTGGGCTGCAGAGCCTCACGGACCCTTCCACACAGCGGTTTGCCCTGGGAGCCTAGAAAGGACTGGAGAAATCCGACCCTCCCAACCTCCCTCTCTTCTACCCGGGACTAATTGTCGAGGACTCCACGGGAGAGGAGAGAGAGCGCCTGGGGCTGACCCTGCTTTGGACTCCCAGGTTTGGTCTGCCCTGTCCCGAGAGCCTTTCCAGGCCGGGTGGGGTTGCACCATTGTTTGCCTTGGAGCCTGCAAGGGGCTAAAGATATACAAAGCTCACAATCTCCTCCTCTACTAACAGGGACTGATTGTTGAGGATTCAGAAGGGAATGGAATACCATCAAGTCCACTCTAGTCCATAGTTCTTCCCCCAGTCCTGAGGGGACTGGGATGGTGATGTCCACTCCACCTCCAAGTGAGAGAAGGCTTATATCCCATGGATATGGTGGGTGGGATGATCCTGCCTGCAGATGCAGTCCCTCTCCATTCCCTGGGATGGCCATTGCCCATCGTTGTCTCCTCGCCAGGTGACTTGGATGAGTCCATTGAGCTGTAGGGTAGGAGTTGCAGCTCCACCGAGATTCCACACACACCTGGCACATAGGTAGGCCAGAGGCTCCAGTCTCTGGAAGTATACCTAAAAACTTCAGCATCACATATAGGTTTGAATAGAAGGGACTGATGAACCATGTGCAGGGAGGACTTATTTGAGTCCAATTCTGTCACTCTCAGGAGCACAGATTCCAAAATAGAGCCCACTGATAAGGCATCAGTATCTGGGGCTATCCCCCCTTATACAGGACCTGGGTGTCTCCAGAGCTCTCAGGAGCCCCTCTGTGTGGGGTGATAGGCACTTAGATGTTCTATGAGCTCCTGTTGTACACATATGATTATGCTAACAATGGAAGAAAGTGCCACTTGACACTTTTGGGGCACGGAGGGGATGTGCAGTTGAAATACAAGGGCTTCTTTGGGATTTGGAGGTTGTCCTGAGTACCGTTGTGGCAACGGATGTAGGCCATTTTAAATCAGCACATACCACTTAGAACTGTGTGGGAGAGAGTGTGGTCTACGATGTGAACTGTGGTCTATGGTTGGTGGCAAGGCCCCAGGATGTGTAAGTCCATTGAGGGTGGTGGGCCACACTTGTGGGAGATGTTTGTGTGGGATGTGGTGGGAGGAGTGGGAGGTGGGCAACATGGGAATCCCAGTGGGTTCCGTGTAATATTTTAGGTAATCTAAGCACCTCTTAAAATATATTTATATATATATAACATTTTTGTAAGCAAATGCACATATATGCATATATATTTATATATCATTTTACAAACATTGGTATGTATTGTGAAAATTTTGATTTTTACCCACATAAAAAAATAAATTAATTAAAAAAAAAAAAAAAAAAAGAAGGGAGTGGAAATATTTCCTAGCTGGGAAAAGGGGGATGCTATGAGAGAAGTCTGGAGAACTGTCTCAGAAAGTTTGAATCACAGTGCTCTTAGCCCCCAGACAGGAAGCTCTATCACATTGATCTGGTCTGTGTCACAACAAATACGCTCCGACCAGGCATTGAATTGAGAGCTGCCAACCAGTGCCATCTCCTGGCAGACCAAGGAAGTGCACATAAGAAAATTAATAAGTAAGAGAGGCTTTTCCTGGCTTCTATAGCCTACCTGCTCAAGGCCCTAGGAAACAACTCTACAACCAATTACTGGGTCCAGTGCCCAGTTTTGAGCAACCAACAGAACAATCCTAACAATCAAGGTTGAGCCAAAAATCAAAGAGCTGTGGTAACTCACAGCCTCCTGCCACTAAAACCCCATAAAAGAGAAAGAGATAGAGCATCTAAGTAAAATGCAAACTAACCAGAAGCCTAAGCACCAACAAAAAATTACAAGCCATAATAAGAAAATAGAAGACATGGCCCAAGAAAAGGAATACAGCAAAGTCCCAGAAGAGATGCAGAATTTGAGAGAACTAATCAGTGAGATGAGCACACATTTCCAAAATCAAATTGAGGAGATGAAAGAGAATATAGTTAAAGAGCTCAATGACATCAAGAAGTCACTGAGCGAACGCAAAGAAGAATTTGAAATACTGGACAGAAAAGTAACGGAGTTCATGGGAATGAAAGACACAATAGGTGAAGTCAAAAATACATTTGAAGCATACAACAGCAGACTCGAAATGATAGAAGAAAGAATAAGTGATACTGAAGACAGAGCAGCTAAAATTGAAGAGAGAAAAGAACAGAGAGAGAAAAGAATGGAAAAAATTGAGCAGGGGCTCAGAGAGTTGAATGACAACACAAAACGCAAGAACATACGTGTCATGGGAGTTCCAGAAGGAGAAGAGAAAGGAAAAGGGGCAGAAAGAGTATTTGAGGAAATAATAGCTGAAAATTTCCCAACTCTCACGAAAGAAATGAACTTACATGTCCAAGAAGCACACTGTACCCCAATGAGAATAAATCCAAAGAGACCTATGACAAGACACATATTATTCAGAATGTCAAATGTAAAAGATAAAGAGAAAATGCTCAGAGCAGCAAGAGAGAAGCAAACGATCACGTACAAAGGACGTCCAGTAAGACTTAGTGCAGATTTCTCTTCAGAAACCAAGGAGGCGAGAAGACAGTGGTATGATACAATTACGAAACTGAAAGAGAAAAATTGCCAGCCGAGAATTCTTTATCCAGCAAAACCATCTTTCAAATATGAAGGTGAATATAAAGTATTCACAAACAAAGAGAAACTAAGAGAGTTTGCAAAAAAGAATCCACCTTTGCAGGAAATATTAAAGGAAGCCGTAGAACCTGAAAGAAAAAGACAGGAGAGAGAGGCTTGGAGAAGAGTATAGAAGACAGAAAAGCAGAAAGGATAACCAAAAGAGTAAAAAGAGAGACAAAAATAAGATGACATACGAAAACCAAAGAATAAAATGAGGGAAATAAATAGTGCATTTTCAGTAATATCATTGAATGTGAATGGATTAAATTCCCCAATCAAAAGATACAGGCTGACAGAATGGATAAAAAAACATGAGCCATCCATATGCTACTTACAAGAAACTCACCTCAGACCCAAGGATACAAGCCGGCTGAAAGTAAAAGGTTGGAAAAAGATACTCCACACGAATAGTAAACAGAAAAGAGCAGGGGTAGCTATACTAATATCAGACAAAACAGACTTTAATGCAAAAAAGTGATAAGAGATGTGGAAGGCCATTATATATTAATAAAAGGGACGATCCTCCAGGAAGATATAACAGTCATAAATAGCTACGCACCTAACCAGGGTGCCCCAAAATATATGAGACAAACTCTGGCAAAACTGAAGGGAGAAATAGACATTTCTACAATAATCATGGGAGACTTCAACACCCCTCTCACATCATTAGATAGAACAACTAGACAGAAGATCAACAAGGAAACAGAGAACTTGAACAATATCATAAAAAAGTTAGACCTAACAGACATATACAGAACACTGCATCCAAA
>JAKSZT010023082.1:3789227-3804612 GCA_026826555.1 Tolypeutes matacus
GAAAATTCCATTTTCAATAGCAACAAAAAGACTCAAATACCTAGGAGTTAATTTAACCAAGGAAGTACAGGACCTATATGCAGAAAACTACAAAACAATGCTAAAAGAAATTAAAAAAGACCTAAACAAATGGAAAGACATTCTGTGTTCATGGATTGTAAGAATAAATATCGTGAAGATGTCAATCTTGCCCAAACTGATGTATAGATTCAATGCAATACCAATCAAAATCCCAACAGCTTACTTTACAGAATTAGAGAAGGCAATTACCAAATTCATCTGGAAGGGTAAGTGCACCCGAATAGCCAAAAGTATTCTAAAAAAGAAGAGCAATGTGGGAGGAATTTCACTGCCTGACCTTGAAACATATTACAAAGCTACAGTGGTCAAAACAGCCTGGTACTGGCATAAAAATAGACATATCGATCAGTGGAATAGAATTGAGAATCCAGAAATAAACCCTCACCTATACAGTCAACTGTTCTGTGACAAACCTACCAAGCCCACGCTGATGGAAAAAAACAGTCTCTTCAACAAATGGTGTTGGGAGAACTGGATATCTATAACCAAAAGAATGAAAGAGGACCCCTATCTCACCCCCTATACAAGAATCAACTCAAAATGGATCAAAGATATAAATATAAAAGCCAGGACCATAAAACTACTAGAAGAAAATGTAGGGAAACATCTTCAAGACCTTGTAGTAGGTGGTTGTTTCTTGGACCTCACACCCAAAGCACGTGCAACAAAAGAAAAAGTAGATAAATGGGACCTCCTCAAAATTAAACACTTTTGCACCTCACAGGACTTTGTCAGAAGGGTGAAAAGGCAGCCGACTCAATGGGAAAAAATATTTGGAAATCACATATCTGATAAGGGTTTAATATCCAGGATATATAAAGAGATGTTACAACTCAACAATAAAAAGACAAATGACCCAATTAAAAAATGGGCCAAAGACTTGAATAGACATTTCTCCGAAGAAGAAATACAAATGGCACAAAAACACATGAAGAAATGCTCAACATCACTCATGATTAGGGAAATGCAAATCAAAACTACAATGAGATATCATTTCACACCTATCAGAATGGCCACTATGAAAAAGACAGAGAACTACAAGTGTTGGAGAGGATGTGGAGAGATAAGAATACTTCTTCACTGTTGGTGGGAATGCAGGATGATACAGCCACTATGGAGGACTGTTTGGCAGTTCCTAAAGAAGTTGAATATAGACTTGCCAGGTGACCCTGCAATACCACTACTGGGTATATACCCAGAAGAACTGAGAGCAGTGACACGAACAGACATCTGCACACCGATGTTCATAGCCACATTATTCACCATTGCCAAAAGTTGGAAACAACCCAGGTGTCCATCAACAGATGAATGGATAAACAAACTGTGGTCTATTCACACGATGGAATATTATGCAGCTGTAAGAAGAAATGAAGTCACAAAGCATATGGCAACATGGATGAACCTGGAGGACATTATGTTTAGTGAAGCAAGCCAGACACAAAAGGACAAATACTGTATGAATGCATTACTATGAACCAAATATATTGTGTAATATATTGTTTGATTAAAAAAAAAAAAAAAAAATTTACATGTATCCATCACATTTAATTGAGAAATGTATATATTTATTCATCTGTGTTTACTTTTTAGTTTTTAATTGTTTATGTTTTCAATTATTAAATGTACAAAATAAAGTTTAAATAAATAAATAAATAAATAAATAAATAATGACTGCTTCCTAGAAGGAAGCCAAGGAGATGGGGAGAAAGGACATAGGACTCCGGGATATTCCTAAAGCTTCCAGTTCTAGATGGCTTTGTAAACTAGACATTCGCATGTCTATATAGACATCACTTTGATTTTTAAAAATTTACTTTAATGATATATATGATCATTGTAGAAAATAAATCAAAAAGTCAAAAATGATATAAAACAGAAGGGAAAGGTATGCCCGTTCCCCAGTGAAACTCCATTCCTCCTTCCCTAGGAACCATTAATGAGTAGTGATTGTGTGTGTGTGTGTGTGTGTGTGTGTTTAGCACAAATGGACTCATACTCTATGTGGTATTCCACCTCTTGCTTTCATCCATTGAACAACGTATCTTGGACATCTTCTCTTATCAGTTAGAGGCCTGTTCCTCTTCCTCGCAGCTGTCTAGAATCCAACTGTACAGGTGCACAAATATCAGAGTGGAAAATCTGGTTGCGCAGGAAAACAGATTTCTGAACATGGAAGTCAGACCAATCAACCACACAGATTAAAAGGTACTAAATCTGAGCTTGGGGGTGCGGGGGATGAGGGCATGGAGCAATGGGATGTTCCGAGGGGATGGAAAGCCAGAAAAGACTATCTACTTTCCATGCCCTCAGATGAAAGTGTGGCCTTGCTGAAGCAGAGTTTGGTTCAAGAACCAAGAGAGCCTCATATTTGTTTCTGGACCATAAATGGAAGTGCACCAGTCTCAGTTGTCACCAGCTCTTCTGGAATGGTGATAGAGAAAAGAGCTGTGGCAGAGCAGACCTCTGGCTGTTTCTAAGATCTGGTAGAATCTCAGTTGCTGCACAGACTGTTGGGAACCTAGGGCAGAGGACTGATGCGTGAGCTATACCTCGATCCGCTCTTGCCCTGAGGCCATCCCCCTTCTAGTTAAAAGTCTCTCTATCCTTGGCTGATTAAATCAATATGTGCGTGTGGCACAAGTGTAACTGTGGGACAAATTCCCCAAGTGTAATTGCTGGGTCAAAGACTTGGTACATCCTTACTTTTAACAGGTAATGGAATACTGACCTCCAAAAAGGTTGTCTCAATTACACTGCCAGCAAGAACATGAAAGATTGCTGGTTTCCCTAACTTGGGCATTTTTAAACTTCTTAATTTCTGCCAATCTGTTAACAGAAAATAATATTTAATTTACATTTCTTTAATTAAAACTAACATTGATTAATTTTCGTATGTTTAGCATCCATTTATCTTTCTTTTTCTGCGATCTGCTCGCGCGTGTTCTTTGTCCATTTTCCTACAGGACACTTAGCCTTTTTCGCCCCTTTATTTCTCAGCACTCTCTGTATATTAAAGAATTACTCCCCTTGGTCTTTCATATATATTGCAGATATTTTTCCCTGTTTGTCATTTGTATATTAACTCTATTAATTCTATTTCTTTCCATACAGAAGTTTCTAATTTTTATGTAGTAAAATCCATCAATCTTTTCCCTTAGGTCTTCTTAGATTTGTGACATGACTGAAACGCTCTTCTCCACTCAAAGATAATTTTTAAAGAAATCCTTTTTCTAATAATTTTATGGCAAAGTTTAATGCATATTATTGGAAACTGTCTCACTAACCCTCCCCCCACAAAAAAAGAGAAAGAGGCATTCAGAATCCCATTTTAAAGCATCTTATTATGCAAATTACAAAGCCCTGATTTTAAAAACCACCACCTTCTGTGCCTCCCTCCCAAAGCTTAACTTTGGGGGTGAGGAAGTATTTCATAGTGGGAAACTGCCTACTGACACCAGCTAAGACAGGAGTCTCTTCATTTGAGCTTAGAAATATCTGCCTTTATTTAGCATTAGCAGATTAAAGACGAACAATATAAAGAGAGAAACAGATAAATCGTGGCTAAATTTGGTCATTTCCTCCCAAAGTACAGGATCTGCATTTCCTGCTGATTCTGACCTCGTTGTGTCCCAGAAGCGAGTCTGCCTCCACAGTGCCATGGGGCCTGGCAACAAAGTCGGGCCCCACAAATGATCCGAAAACCTCAAGGACACCACCCCTCCTCTGGTTTTCTAGAAGACCTAGATTTAACCCTCGGGCCTCCAGGATAGAGCAGCAGAGCATAAGAAAGAGCTGTGGTGCATGATCGTTTGATCCTGTAGCAGCCAAGGTTAGCACGTGGCCACTGTGTGCCAGGCACTTTGCCAGGTGGTGGGCTTCACAACAACCCCTGCTCTCTGAGGCCTCCCCACCCAGCAAGGCGGTGAACTCTGAGGAGAGTGGGCACTCACGCCAGCTCTAAAGTCAGAATTCATGGCCCTGGGTGACCCTGCACAAGGTACTAACCTCTCTAAACTGAACATACCTCCAGTAGCTTCCTATCACTGCTGCAACACATTACCACAAGCTTGGCAGCTTAAGCCAGTGCAAATTTATCATCTTACAGTTTGGAAGGTCAGAAGTCCTAAAAACAAGGAGTTGAAGGCTGTGTTCCTTCTGGAGGCCCTGGGGCAAAGGTTTCCTTGTCTTTTCCAACTTTTAGAAGCTGCCTGCATGCCTTGGCTTATGGCCCCTTCCCCCATCTTCAAGGCCAGCAGCACAGCATCTTAAAATCTCTCTCTGATCTCTGCTTCCTTCACTGATTCTGAGCCTCCTGCCTCCCTCTTATAAGGACCCTTGTAATTATATTCTCATTTTAAGATTCTAAACTTGATCATATCTGCAAAGTACCTTTTGCCATGTAAGGTAACATATCCACAGGTCCTGGGGATTAGGAAGTGCACATCTTGGGGGGACATTATTCTGCATACCACAGCCTGCATTTTAAAATGAGAATAATGATAATAGCTAACTCAAAGGGCTGTTATGACCGCTAAATAAAATAATACATGAACTGAGAACAGTGCCTGGAACATAATAAATGGTGGTTATTTTTACAACATACCATGAAGTGTTATAGGAGAGATATAAGTGTGACTAAGGACACAGGTAAGCACAGGAGCTGGGCCATTCATTCTGCCTGGGAGATATGAGGGGTGCCTTCCCACAAGGCGCAACACACCACCTTGGCCTTAAGAAATGACTAGGATTTGGAAGATCTGAAAAGAGCAGGCCAGAAGGTAAAATACCTCATTTTTGGCCTTGTCTGACATCAGTATTAACCTTGCAGAAATTCTGTTGCTTTCCCAAGAAGCCACATCTACTTTCAGACACTAGCTGCCAGGTAATTTTTTCCCCTTTATTTATCAGGAGGCATGCTCAGCTGAATTTCTGAGTCTCCCTTTAATAAACAATTCTCAAACTTTTTCCCAGAAAACTATTTTTAGAGGAGAGAGGGATTTGGGGGGGAGGGGGGAGCAGCAGCAGCTCACATCTATAAAATTTGTCCTCAGAGCATAAAAACAGATCTAAAACTTTAGCGACAGCCATGACCCACCCTCAGCACTCAGCCCCAGCAAGGCAGGCAGAGCATGCTTCTTGGACTAGGGATTCTCAGAAGTCAGCCTCGGCTTATCTCTTCTCCCCAGAATGTTAACAGCAAATAGCAGGTGAACTGAGTAATGAAGGAAAATAATCACTGTGCGTGTTATGCTCCCTTCTTTCAGCCACGCTGGGAAACTGCAATAATTAACTGGCTGAGATACAGAAAAATTTCTCAACTTGCCCTTGGCCTCTAATGATAAACCTTCTCCCTGCCCCCACACCAATAGAGTGGTCTAGCTGCAGGTAATGCAGACCTTCAGTGTTTGGACTTGGAAGTTAATTTGCTCTGAACCCAGAGCACACTGGAGAGACTGACAAATGACATGTGGAGTGTTTGTAGGTCTCACATAGGAGATGTGTCGATAACAAGTGTATTATCTCCCTATCAATTTTCCAAACAACTACAATTGAACACACAACACACAGACACACAAAACAAATGCTCTGGCTACAATTTATGAAATTTTTACCCAGCCACAAAATGCAGGATTTCTTACTCTCATCATCTGTCTTCTTGCTCTACAACCCATTACCGGTCAATCAGCTATAAACGCCTTGGCTCCAGATTAAGCCTGAACAATAAGAAGTGCCCCCAGAAGGTTAAACACCGGAAGGGCAGGCATGTGACTGTTTTAAGGATCCATGATATGTTGAAAGAGATAAAAACACAGCACAATATCAGGGGCTCAACCAAAATTAACGGCAGCATTATGCAAGTCACACCCTACCTTATAAATGAGAGATGAGAATACAAGGTGTTGTCCACAACCCCAATAACTACTTTGGGGGAAGCTAAAATCCACCTAATAGAACTGACTCAGCCACACAGCCAAACGCTGTATATCCTGGGCATTATGTGGGCACGCCACACATATTTGGCTAGCATTTATCTCTAAGTTTAGATAATATGGGCAAAGAGCTGTGTTCCCCTTGAATGAAAAGAAACAGACAGAAAAGTTATTTGTGCTACCTATGGTTGGAAGAAATAGGAGATGATAAGTTTTCACTGTGAAACAGATGTCCAAAATAGGAAGATTAAAATGAATTTTCTATGACTGATCCCCAATTCTGCATTTTTTGATGAGTAACTCCATGGTCTGATTTATGAGTCAACCTATGAGTGCACATTTCCTCCTTCCACATAAGGCTGCATGTGGCTGTTGGAGGCAAGCAGATTGAAAAGAAAGAGAACCCTACATTCTACATCTTGTTTTCCTGTCTGCCCAAGCTCAGCACACATATATTTTTTATTAGCAAGATAGATGTCAACAATAGGAGAAACTGTGGGAGGGGAAAGTATGTGGGAACTCCCTGTACTCCCTACACAATTTTTCGGTAAACCTAAACCTGCTCTAAAAAATAAAGTCCATAAAAAGTTAGTAAGGTCCTTGTTTTTACCCCATATAAAGTTTCTTCTCTTGAAACAGGGAAACCTTGTTAAGTAGAAAGAGGTTTGCAACTTTCTAAGATGATATGGAGCAACATTATTTTAAAGTTACAGTATAACATATTCATTGTAAATAGCTGCTGCATGGTTTTGCTCCTTTTAAAATCAATATTATTATTGATTCGGCAAACACATAAGAAGGATCTTAACTACTCTCCAGGCACAGACACCTGAAGCCACGGTGCTATTTGTAAGGTTGATTTTACTCATGATACATATGCCAAAATGCATATGGGGCATTCTGTGCTTTGCTCAAGTAGGAATTGTTTAATGGAGTATGTGGCTGTAACGAGCCACAAGTTTGAACTCTCGCATTCCAGTTTGAGTACTAGAGTAATAAAGATAAACAAAACCCCTAGAAAAATCTCCAAACTTAATGTAGCTATCAGCGTTAACCTTCTCCCTAGTCAATATTGTGGAGCATTTCTAAATGGTAGAAAAACATACAATACCATATGTGGCAGTTTGATATTGTTTATAAATTCCAAAAATAGATATTGGATTATGTTTGTAAATTGGTCTGTTCCTCTGGGCATATTACATTGTATTGGATTCAGAGGTTTCACTTTTACTTGATTAAATTATGATTAAGGCTTTGATTAGGCCATGTCAGTAGGTGGATGGGGACTCACAGAGAAAATGACATGGCAGAGGAGACAGTTGTAGAGTTTTGATCCTGGAGCCCAGGAAGTAAGCACACAGAGAAGCAGATACACATGAGGAAAGAGAGAAGGCTCCATTAGACACGGCAGAGGCCCCAGGAAGAGAGACAAGCCATTCACCTGACAGTTTACAGCTGGCCTTGTGGAGAGAGCAGAGCAGCTGAGCCTGGAGAGAAAAAAGCCCCGGGAGACAGAAGACTTTTCCCAGTCTGTGGCTGAGATTGGAAAAAGCTGGGACCACAGAGCCTTGGGAGGAGGAGGAGGAAAACTGAACCCTCGCAGACATTGCCCGCCATCTTGCATCAATACGCGACAACAGACTCTGGGTGAGCAAGTACCTCTTATGGTACCTTGAGTTGGACTCTTTAGGGCCATGTGACTGTAAGCTTCTACTCCAAATAAATATCCTTTATAAAAACCAACCGATGGGAAGCAGGTGTAGCTCAGTGGTTTGAACGCCAGCTTCCCATGTATGAGGTCCCGGGTTCAATCCCTGATACCACCTACAAAAAAAAAAAAAAAAAAAAAAAAAAAAACGATTTCTGGTATTTTGCATCAGCACCCCTTTGCCTGACTAATACAGAATTTGGTACCAAGAAGTGGGGTCATGCTTTTGCCATTACCAAAATGCTGGAACAGTTTTATAAATGGGTAAGGGGTATTTTTGGAGGAATTGTGAGATGTTTGCTAGAAAAGGCCTAGAGTGCTTTGAAGAGACTTTTTATGATGCCTTAGAAGTAAACGATGAAACTATTATTGGAAACTGGAGGAAAGGCAATGCATGTTTTAAAGTCGCAGAGAACTTAGCAAGATTAACTCCTGGTGTTTTATAAAAAGCAGAATTTGAAAATGGTGAGCCTGGGCATTTAGCTGAAGAACTTTCCAAAGCAAACTGGAAGAATGAGGTATGGCTTCTCCTTGCAACTTATAGCAAAACGCTAGATGAGTGAGATAAGCTGAGGACTGAATTGTTGGGCACAAAGAAAGCAGAAACTGATTCTGTAAATTCCAAGCCTCTGGAAATCAGGTCCCCAGACGATAGTGTCCCATTTGAGGACTTAAACTTGGAACTTGTAAATCAGGATTTAAAATGCAGTTATCTAGGAAAGACTTGCAGAAAGTCTTATTGTCTGATGGCTTAGACCCCTGCTCCCTACATGCTAAACCAACAAACTTTTTTAAAGAATCTTATAAAATTTCATACTATTTACAGATATCTCCTGTTGATTATGTTCCCTAGAGAACCCTGACCATATAGTCATAAAATCAGAGATCAAAATCCAGCATTTTATTCTTTTCAAGTTCTCACACTGAACTCTGAATGGGATCATCTTGGGATCATTCCGGCACATGATCTTCCTCTCCCTTTGTGTCATCAACTCTTGCATTACAATGCCATTTAAAGCATAAACATGCAATACAGACCAGGGGTTCTTACTCTGGGATTCACGGGCAAACATCTGAATTTAAAAACAGGCAGAGGGAAGCGGCTGTGGCTCAATCAGTAGGGCTCCCGTTTACCATATGGGAGGCCCCGGGTTCGGTTCCCAGGGCCTCCTGGTGAAGGCAAGCCCGCCTGCACGGCGTGGTTAGCTGACCCAGTGAGCACAAGCAGCAAGGGGGGGGATAAATGAATAAATAAATAAAATCTTTAAAAAAAAATAAATAAAATAAAAAAATAAAAATAAAAATAAAAATAAAAACAGGCAGAGGTTATGAACAGATAAGTCAAGAAAGAAGGACGACATATGTTCAACAGACATATGAAAATATATTTCAACTTACTAGTAACAGGAGACGCAAATATCAAATAGTGGGACACACTGAATTTTTAAGTGATTCTCCCCCAGGGATGAGGAACTGAGCCTTCTCCTGTGCTATAGGTGGGCGTCTGAATTGGCACACGTTGGGGAAGACTGGTTGGCAATATGGATTATAGGTGTAAAACAAACTAAGGAAAATCCATACTCTGCTTACAGGCACTATCCTAGGAAAATAACCGCAGACACGCTCAGAGGTAGATTTAAAGGATGTTCACAATTTATTCTTTATAAGAAAATCAGAGCAAACTATTAACTGGGATACTGATTAAATGAACAAATGGCACCAGAAGGTCAGACTGTGTGTGTTCAAACTCCACTACTTAGAGTAGCTGGGATCCTTAGAGGCTCCCAAGGCCATGGAGAGGATTCCTTTGGAAAGTGGAGTTGAGAGGATGGGGTCTGGCCTTCCCACTCCCATCTCAATGGTGCAGCTCTGCTTTTATCTGTTTTGCCTTGGAGGAGAGGGTTCTGCAAATTTAGAAAGTTTACAAGACATTACCACTACTGTAGAAAAGTGACATTGTGTTAAACTCAAAAATTCATGAGGAGTAGATGTGGCTCAAGCTGTTGAGTGCCCACCTCCCTCATGGGAGGTTTCAGCTTCCAGTCCCTGTGCCTCCTAAAGAAGAAAAACAAACAATGAGCAGACACAGTAAAAACAAGCAAAAAAAAAAGACAAGCAAAAACAACATGCAGACAAGCAAAAACAATGAGCAGACAACGAGCAATAACAAGCAGGCAATGAGAAAACAACACCAATGAACAGACATCGAGCAGACAATGAACAAACAATGAGCAGACAAGCAAAAAAAACAAACAAACAAAAAAAACAAGCAGGGAGCAGATGTGGCTCAAGCAGTTGAGTGCCCACCTCCCACATGAGAGGTCCCGGGTTCGATTCCAGTGCTTCCTAAAGAACACAAACAATGAGTAGACAACAAGCAGAAAAATCAATGAGCAGACAATGAGCAGACGAGCAAAAAAAAACCCAAAAAAATGAGCAGGGAACAGATGTGGTTCAAATAGTTGAGTGCCTGCCTCCCACACGGGAAGTCCTGAGTTCAGTTCCCAGTGCCTCCTAAAGAAGACAAACAATGAGCAGACAATGAGCAAAAAACAACAAGCAAATAGACGAGGGAGCCATGGGGGGGGATATTGATGATAAAACACCACCTTCAGTATGATTCCATTTTTGTAGAAAAATAACAAACATATATCTATCTATGCTTAAGACAACTAGAAAGGTAAAAAAAGAACTCTCAACCATGGTTATCTCTAGGTGTTCGGATTACAGATTATTGTCATCTCTAGTTCCTTTCTTCATTTTACAAATTTTAAATCGGTACATTATTTTAAAAAGGAAACTACCTGTGTTGGTAGTGAAATAATTAAGGAAATTCAAGGCAATTGGTTAAAGTGGAAGAGAAAAGGGGGGGGGCAATAATGGGGAAATAGCTTAGGAAAGTTATTTAAATTGTCGATGACAGTTTCATTTTCAAAAACTTAGTTATTACTGACAACAAGAGAATACTTTCTGCTTCTGAGAGTGATTTTAGGAGAAATCCATTGCTAGCAGTGAGCTCAGATGAAGAAGAAGAATCTTTCAATAAAGGGAGTTAGTCACAGCTAACAGCTTCTGACCCTCAGGACAGAACAAGGGAAAAAAAAGAGATGGTTGAGAAAGAGGGCAAGAGAGAAAGAGTCAGAAAATTAATGCCAAAACACTCAGGACCAGTTTGGGAAAATCCAGGGGGGAAATCCTAGACCTAACAAGGGATATTTCCCCAGCTTATTGAGTTACCAACCACGCGTCCTCACTTCCTCACCTTTGCAACACTGAACATTGAACAGGAAAATTAACGGGAGCTTTAATAATGATTCCCAGGAGGAATGGTTTCTGCACAAAAGAAAGTCAAAGAAAGCGTTCAGAATTCTGGGAATACACCATGGAGATGGGCAAGGATGCAAGTGAATGCAAAATGAAAAACGTGTGGGTGGTCTGTCAGGGAGAGGGGCGGGGCAGGGGATACAAGGCCCAAATTAAGATTCCAAGACTTCCAACTATTGCTTCCACCTGATCTGCCCCCATCCTGACGACAGGTGCCACATGGCCAGGAGGAAACCTGTTCACTGTGTGGGGTTTTGAGGTGCACCCATTTTTTGCCTGTCAGTAGCATTTTTATGCTGGTCAGAAAACAGATATGGCATTCACTCAGCCCCACCTGCTCTGCCTGCCAGGAATTCCTGGGGTAACCCATTTACTCCAGCAAACAGACAGACCCACAGACACACACACAGATAAACAAACAGAGACAGAGACACCTGTGAGAAGAGAAGCTCCCACCCCCAGAAGCAGCCTATGGCACAGATAATCTTACTACTGCGTTTCATTGCTCTTTTTTACCTCCAGCTCCCCGAGATGGCACTCATGCCAGTGGCTTCTTTGTCCTAGATTACAACTTGCTCTTAGGAGTTGTCCTTCACTTCAAATTATTCAAATTGAGCAGAAAATGTATTTCTATTTTCTCTGACTATAAAGCCCCAGGTTTGTGTGCATATCTGAGTCATCCGGAACCCTGCATTCACTAGCTTTGTTCTACCTGCTGCTAACACAGATGTCAGCTTATATCTCTGAACTCCAATGCAAATTTTGCCAAGTATTTCTCTCTCTCACACACACACACACACGCACAGACAGACACATATATAAAAATCATTTTTAGAGCAGCTAAATGAACCAGCCACGATTCCGGCCTGGCACTTCTTCCCCAGTTCCCAGCTGGCAGTGCTGCCCTGTGAAAGGCATGTGTTTTGGGGACCAGCTCACGTCCTGAGAACACCCTGTCACTCAGTGCTACCCCCTTTTGTAGAAAACAGAATCACCAGCTGTTCATAAGCATTCACAAATGTTACATGACTTGAAAAGGCAGAATCCTGGGGAACCAGTGACTTCACTGCCACCAAAGTCCTCACAGCTCAAAACACTTTCCAGTTACCCTAACTGTAGGGATCCTGTCTTTTTTGAGACTTTGACTCTGATTTTTGTCTTTTTCCTCCTATCTTCTGGTGCAAATACTTGGTACTTGATTTCCTACTCTGTAGCATGTTTGACCAAAGTAAAAATAAATCTGTGTATGCTTTTGGTAATCTTCAGAGATGCTAACTTGGTTAACTTTTTAAAAATCTGAGGAAATTCTAATTTATACTACCTTCCTGAAATTTACTAAAATGAAGAAAAATGAATCTAGACCTCAAAACCCAGCCAGAGCTCCTAAGAGGCCCTCTGAGTGTTGACCCAGCAAGGGTTCTGAGGAGTGAGGGAGATAAGTAAAGTTCATCTGAAACCCCTGCCCCCAAACCCACTTTGTCAGTAGTGTCACACACAATTTTCACATAGAATTTATCGACCAGTCTCCAGAGCCCAGTCTGTGGAAATTCCATCTGTGGTCTGACATTAGGGGATTTTATCAGACTTGAGGGCAGAAGCAATCCAACCTTGACTTGAGGTAAATCTCTCTACAGGTCTTCACAAGCACCCTAAAAAAGTACTGAGAGCAATGCTCAACAACACTGAGGTAAAGGGACCACCCCACCGTCAAAAGCTCCAAAGTACTCCAGGCCAGCTGATGACATCATGGAACCAGAGAAGTGTTTCTTTTCTTTCATACTCACTTGGCTTCAAATAATCTAAACACTGGGTGGGCTTGATTGTCTTCCAATTAACTGCTCTTAGTCTATATATAGCTTTTTCTCTAAGGTTTTTACCTTACATTTCCAACTACTGATTTAAACATCATGCCTTTTTCAATGTTTCTCATGAAATATTAGCACTATATCTTTAACCAACACATCTGCTTTACTCTAAATCATTCATTACTGGGGAAAATTTGGTGTAAACATTCACCTTAATGGAAGAATTAGCTGTATTAGTCCAGTGTCGACTCCAGTCCATTAATAAACCACACAGCAAATTAGTTCTTGGTCTCTTTGGAATGCCGGCCCCTTGGTGCTGCCATCTGCATAGTATGTACCGCTGTGCCTCCGCTCTGTGTTAATTCATGTTTTTTCAGATACTCTCCCCTCCCCATCAGGCTTCTTAATGACCCAGAGGCACTAAAGATCTGGCTTAAATGGCCTTAAAGAAACTTACCTGCTCAATTATAGCTAGGAAAGTACCTCAGCAGCTGTGTTTTCACTGACATAGCTATAATATTGAAAGACTTGCAAGCTACTTCAAATTTATTATATCCCCCATTGCTATTTAATAATTTCACCTTCAAGTATTGCAGTCTTATTTACCACTTGCAACCTGGCAAAAATAAGATGGTGTCCTTATCCCACAATATCCACAGGGAACTCGACTGATATTTAGCATGTATCCGATTAGCCCAAAGGATGATGGAGCGTACCGAAACTTCATCCGCCACAAAAGGATTTAGCTGCTTACATTAGCTTAGCTTACAGGAAAGAAAGACTTCAGAAGATACTTTCTTCAAAATGATATGAAGCCAAAACTCTCCAAACAACATACACTTACGGATGCACACATTTCTACTTACGAGTTGTAATCAACCCCTACGTTGTTAGAGGGGACCTGATACAGAAATGTTTTGGTCTGGGCCCCTAGATTCTTGCTCAGGCGGCTTAACAGAGCCTAAAGGAAGATGTCTGGGGAGGAATGAATGCAGGAGAGAAAAAAATGCCTCCCAGATGCAACTCTCTGGAGCAAATTCCCAAAAACAGTGGGCTAAGGGGCTGGGGCAGTGAAATTCCTAGGGGCCAAAAGACAAGAGAATTAAGTGTAAATCTAGCTTGAATGCCTGCGCCTGGCTCTTTGAGCCACTTCCCCCATAAGTTTCCCAGGAGCCTTGGCCATCCTGAATATTTTATTGTACCTCTGATTTGTGCCAACTCACCAACAGCCCGCCTGCTACCCAAATTTGTCCTCTCTGAAACAGCATATGGTCCCCACCGAAATTGGCAAGATCCAAAAAGAAATCACTGACAGGAGTGGCTGTAGCTTAGTGGTTGAGCACCTGCTTCCAATGTACGAGGTCCTGGGTTCAATCCCCAGTACCTCCTAAAAAAAAAAAAAAGAGAGAGAGAAATCACTGAGCATTCAAAATAAAGCGGAGTCAAGAGTCCCTCCAGCTCCCCTAACTCTCTTTGGCTCCCAATAGCTGTCCTTAAGCCTTTGGCAGTACAAAAGAAAAGGTAAGCCCTCTAAGCCCCCAGATGACAAGGCAATCTGAGAAAGCACAGCCCACTACCCATTTCTGCAGCTTACACACACAACAGGCTAGAGCTGTGGGCTGCAAAGTCGGGTGGGTATGTATCAGGGACAGAGCCTGCTGCAACTGGGAGCCTGCTCGGAGAAGCTGCGCTGCCCCACACGAAGGGGCAGAGAGGAAGTCTACAGAAAGAGCCGGAGCTGAAAGGTTATGGTGGACGCAGCCATGGGCAAGCTGAACTGCGAGCGTGCACTGCACGCCAAGGCCCTAGCGGCACCATCCCTGTGAAGCCTGCTGCCTCTCGGCCTTGAGGTCCCACAAGGCCCTAGGAAACCGGGGCTCCTATTTTGTCCCAAGTCCCCTGTTCCCCTAAATGACTCGGTAACAGCATTCCCTGGCGCAGCTACTGGAAGTGACTTGAATGAGTCTCTGTTCCCTTTACTGTGACGGGCCTATCTAAAGCCTCATTCCTTAGCTGAGAAAAGAGCCACCGAACTGGCACACATAGCGCCAAGGGCGGTATCTGGACATCTAGACGCAGTCCCTGCCCGCGCGGACTGCAGAGCTTATAAAACACCAGCCCGCCAGTGCCTTGCTGCACCTCCATGGAGGTGATCCTAGTGGGAAGAGGGGAGAGGAGGGGGGGGTCCAGAGCAGGGGTTCCCAAAGTGGGGCTCTGGGCTGGCAGCAGCAGCAGCGTCACTAGGGAGCCTGTCCCAGACCTACTGACTCAGCGGGGCGGGCAGCAGTCTGGGTTTTAACAAGTCCTCCCAGGGCATACTTTTTTCCTTTTCTTTTTTTTTTTTTTTATTTTATTCAAAGGTATTTATTTGCACAAATTTTTATCCATAGCTGAATATTACAGTAATTATTACAAGCATTTCTCTATAAACAAAGGTATGGTTTACAGATTTGTTCAAAATGGAAAAATATTTTTATCAGTAGTATTTCTTGGGAAGCGGCTGTGGCTCAATCAGTAGGGCTCCCGTTTACCATATG
>JAKSZT010023082.1:3804622-3849745 GCA_026826555.1 Tolypeutes matacus
GGCTGTGGCTCAATCAGTAGGGCTCCCGTTTACCATATGGGAGGCCCCGGGTTCGGTTCCCGGGGCCTCCTGGTGAAGGCAAGCCCGCCCGCACGGCGTGGTTAGCTGACCCAGCGAGCACAAGCAGCAAGGGGGGGATAAATGAATAAATAAATAAAATCTTTAAAAAAAAAAAAAAAAAAAAGAAAACTGATCTTTACTATCTAATGACCTTTATAATGTGAAAAAAAAATCATGTTTTATTGTCACTGGCATTAAACTAATTTTCTACACACACACACACACACATTATTATGTGGCACCAATGTGTACAAAAAGTAAATTATGGATATTTGGCTTATGCAACAAATTAGGGAAACTGACTGCAGAAAAACATTCTATGAGCAAAAATTACAGGGTCAAGAGGAATAAAAAAAGTTGCCCTCACAATGAGGTTACAAGAGGTCCCGAGAGCCTCTGAAGCAGCTGGCTGGGTCTGAAGCCTTAGGAATGAGCAGTTAGGGGAGGGAGAAGGATTCTTTCATAACCCATTTCTCCATAATCTCCCCCACCCCACCCCCAGCACAAAAAGAAGCACTGGTTCTTTTCAGGATATATTTTAGCAGTGGAAAGCTCAGAGAACATGGCAGCACATAAAAGGAAACAGGAAAATTCAGGCTCCCCCTCTTGGAGGCATTCAATCCTTCCTCAAAATAATGAGCCTGGAAACAGGGCAGATAGGAGGGGGATACGCATGTCCTGACCTCGTCACGTACTTCCCTAGGAGACTGGTAAATATTTAAGAGACTATGATCCTTGTAAAAAGTGGGAAAACCAAATAGGAAGCCCTGCCAGTATAGTCTGAGGAAGATATCCTTACTCCCACGACTATAACATCTAACCTAAGAGGAGTAGTGAGCTATAGATTGTTGAAGGAGCAGGGGCTTCCAGGAGTAACAGAAGTGATTAGAGGAAGGTGGAAGGTCAGTGGAGACGGGATTAGAGCAGATGACAATGTTGCTACACACAAGTCTAGCTCTGTGCCCCTTTCTATTTCAACCTTGCTTAGTAACAAACAGTACTTCGCTTCTTGGTGCCAGGGGGTCCAGATTTACCATTATCAGGCTGGCTTTAGGTCCAGTTTCCAGGAAAACACTGCTTTGAAAGACCAACTACACAGATCAGCATCTATATGCACTTTCTCAATTTTAGCAGTATTTCTATAAGTATTGCCTTAGGAGAAATTCCTAGAAATGGAATTACTGGCACGGTGGATGGGAAACTATGAACAAAGATTTACATACAAAGATGGCCATCACAGTTTTATTTTCAAGGGTAAAAAAAGATGGGAAAACCAGTGTCTGCCATGAAGTCATTGGTTAAATAAATTGTGGTATATTCTTGCAATGGGATTTTAAATGTTCTCAGAAAAGATTTAATGATTTGGGGGAAACGCTCATAACATATTCAGTGGACAGGAGATCAATATAGTAGATACAGCGTAGCAGTGCTTCTAAAACCATAGTGTGCATAAGAATCACCTGGGCATCTTGTTAAAATGCAGATTCCGAATCAGGAGGTCTAGAGTGGGGCCTGAGATTCTGAATTCCTAACGAGCTCCCAGGTGATGGGACTTTCTCCACATTTTACAATCAGGAAAAAAAAAAAAAAAAAAAAAAAAGGCAGATCTGCAGAGACAGAAAGGCAGTGGGGCTGTGCGTGGGAATGAGGAAGAACTCTGAGCGGGGCATGATTTACTGGCCTGATTTAAACTACTCTTAAGTGTACTGGGCAGGAATTACAGCCAGGTGGAGACCAGTGACTCTTTCCTCTAAGATTCTCTGCACTGCTGAAAGAAAGTTAGGGCTCTAGTCTCATGAATTCTCATTGTTCATGGATTTTTCTTATTCAATTTTTAAATTCTAGAACTGTATGTTCATGGTAAAAAATTTTCAAGTGGTACAGAGAGCATAAGTAAAGTTCCTTACTCCACCCCCCTCCCTTGTTTTTGTGTTTAATTCTTTAGAAATTGTCACTATATGATTCCATTTATGTGAAATGTCCAGTATAGGTAAATACAGAGACAGAACGTAGAATATAGTGGCTGCCAGAGGCTGGGGGAGGGGGAATGAGAAGTGACTGCTTCATGAGTACAGGGCTTCCTTTTGGAGTGATGACAATGCTTTGGGACTCAACAGAGGTGGTGGTTGTACAACATTGCAAATGCACTAAATTTCATTGGCTTGTCCCTAAAATGGTTAATTTTATGTGAATTTCACCTGAATTTTTAAAAATTTCTCATCTTTTACAAATTTAACCACTTCTAAGGCTGAGCAATTATAGCTGAAATAAACTGTATCCATATCCTTAGCTTCCTATTCCAAGTACACAGCACATCATACAATCAATTTGTTCCCATTTTCCAGGGGTTACTTCCAAGACGTTAGAGAGCTCAATTTCCAAAAAACTGTGTTGGCATTCAAAGACCAACAGAATTACTAAATCCTTCTACTGGAAAATCCAGGCCACTGTGTTCCCCAAATTGGCTTAAAATGAACCTATCTCAATTATTTGACAACCATCTGGTTGCTAACGAGAGACTTTGGAATCCAGACTTAAAATAAAAATGCACAAACTAGCACAAAGTTCAGAAAATCAACAAGATCCAATGCCCAAATCACATCTCCCTCCATACTTTCTTACCAGTTTCTTTATCTCTCATTCCACAATCTTCATTTTCCTCAATTGCTTATTGCCTTGACTGTTTTTCATGGTAAGATTATCACTAAGACTCCTATGAGATTATTTGTAAAGATTTTGATGTCAAGAGGTTTGTTTTGTATCCATATATATCTAGGAAATGTGGTACACAATTAAGCTAAACTTAATATACGCTTTTAGCTGGAAACTTTCTGTTTTTCAAAGAATGTTACCGCCACATAAAGAGAAGTCTAAAATCCAAAATGTTATTTTAAGAAATACAATATCCAGGGATGGTTCTATTTGTAGGTGACTAGCTCTTTGGTATAACTTGAGGTGCACTGAAAAACACATCCATTCAAAGATATCTCTCCAGGGAAGCGGCTGTGGCTCAATCAATGGGGCTCCCGTTTACAATATGGGAGGCCCCGGGTTCGGTTCCTGGGGCCTCCTGGTGAGGGCGGGCCCGCCCGCACGGCGTGGTTAGCTGACCCAGCGAGCACAAGCAGCAAGGGGGGGATAAATGAATAAATAAATAAAATCTTTAAAAAAAAAAAAAAAAAACAAAGATATCTCTCCTCCATCCCCCACTCTCCAGTCTTCCAGAGAGTCTGACATTTTCATCATCAGATTTAATAATGGACCCCAACAATATCAGAACCAAAAGGAACCTTAGAATTAATTTGGCTCAACTCCCTAATTAACAAATAAAATTATGTGCCCTGCCCAAGGTACCATTCACTCTGTAATAAATACTTACTGAATGCCGACCCAACACCAAGTACAAAGCCAGGTACTGGGCAAAGGATGACACCATACTCCCTCCCTGCCCTGGTCTCTCTAAATTCACAATCTCATCTAGTGAGAAGCAAAATCCAACTTAAGAGCTTTGAGAGAAATGGGAGCCCTGGGTCACAGGAACAGAGAGGAAGGTTTGCTTGTCTTTGTAAGTCAAAGTATTTGGCATGAAATTTCTCAAATAGCTCGGAAGTATTATCTTAACTGGAGATTCTCGGTGTGCTAGTACTTTCTATGTGCTATGGCATGATTTTACTATGAGATGAATCAGGCCATAAAACTTTATATTCTAAGAAGGGAGAAAAATTAAAGTCAATTGAGCTTAATAACATGGGCCAAATTTAGTTAAACAGAGATTTTTCTACCTCAAGCATCCAATTTGCTCTGTATATCTGCGGCCATGGTTGGACTCAGGAGGCCAGAGTAATAATTTAAGTAATACAGTAAGAAAACCATTGATTTCAGAACAGTCCACAGGATTGACTGGGAAGGGGGCGGGCAGCAAGGGAAGTGGGGGGAAGGGGGAAAAGGAGGAGGGAGAACCAATGTAACAAGACTGGCCAGCAGTTGATAATCCCTGAAACCAGGTGATGTTACAAGGGGGTTCGTTATATATATTCCCTCTAATTTAGTGTATGTTTGAAACATTTCTAGTGACAACCAATAAAACTGAAAAGCCAGGTCAAGAGAATTTGATTCTCTGAGCAAACGCAAAAAAGTTTAACGCTTAGGTGTCTATGTGCAGCTGGTTATCTTCATTCATCGTGTCCCTGCAAGGCAAAGCATCTGAGACACAAATCAACTTAAAGGTAGCGGGAAGCGGCTGTGGCTCAATCAGTAGGGCTCCCGTTTACCATATGGGAGGCCCCGGGTTCAGTTCCCGGGGCCTCCTGGTGAAGGCAAGCCCGCAGGCACGGCGTGGTTAGCTGACCCAGCGAGCACAAGCAGCAAGGGGGGGATAAATGAATAAATAAATAAAATCTTAAAAAAAAAAAAAAAAAAATTTTAAGGTAGCAACAGTGTGACCAAATACTACCATCATACCTATTTTCGTTTTTAACTTTTTTTAATAGGATACATTCGCATCATTCAAATCTCTAAATATTTATACATGAAGATATACACTAAAAACTCTAGCTCTCTTCCCCCCTCCCCCATCCAGTTTACCACCCCCAGGTAATTACTTTCTTGGGCATCTTCCCATTTCTTTAAGAAAATATCATCCATCATTCACACTGTCTTATATCTTGCTTTTTTCACTTGACAATATATTTTGGAGGTCTGCATAAACAGTAAAAAGTGTCCTTATTCTTTCTTCTGGCTGTAGAGGATTCCATTGCATGGATGTACTAAAATTGATTTTAACTCAAGTTGATGGTCATTTGGGTTGTTTCCAATATTTTCCTATTATAAGCCACATCACACCTATCTTGTGAATGAATTTAATTTTATTAAAACAAGGTAGCTTGATAGGTACCAGGACTATTATATAGCTTAACAATATGATGTTACTATCACCCTGAGCTGGTATTCTCCCTCCTCTTCCTGGATTTCTAACCCTTCAAGACTTGGCCCAAGCTAAGCTAGGCTCCTCCACAAAGCCTTCCTCGCCAAGTCCAGCCACAGTGAGTATTCATTTCTTCTTAATTTCTGTATCACACATTTTCATGCAACCTCACATTTATTATTGTATATTTTTCAACTGTTTGATGTGGCTTATGTGGTCCTGGAGGCCAGAGCTATTCCCTATACTACTTCTGTATTCTGCACAGCACCTAACAGTTTTAGCAAGTAGAATATGCCCAATAAATGCTGGTTAGCTGACGTTAGTAAACAGTGCCCTTACTCATGACTCACAGGCGTTCTATACCTCAGCAGTCCTTCAGAGAAGGCTTCTTACCGGTTTTGCTCTGTGAATTCTTGTAAAATCATAATCAAATTATGATTTGCTGTCAGGTTTTTTTTTTTAATGTCCAAATCCAACAAATTGAGTCCTCCTGGCATGTTCTGCACACAGAACAGGAAACATCATGACATTTGGAAGGTGTCTGGCATCTCAATTCAAAGGCACAAAGTGATATTTAAATAGCATCTGAAGGGGAGACACAGCCAACACTTACAAGAAAGTTAAAAGTAACACTTATATGGGGTGGAGAGGAGCTCAGCCATGTTTAAGGGTAAATTACACTCAGCTTAATTCCCAATCTCTATTTTAATTTGACTTTGCAAGCTACCCCATTCATTCAACTAGTTTATACTGAGGTAGGCAGCATCAGCTTGGATGGCTGGCGAAGGCCTCTAGGAGGAGGTGACCTCTGAGCTGAAGCCTGCTTGATGGTCAGGAACCAGTCCCACAGAGAGAGTGCCAAGGGAGAGGCAGACCAGGCAGGGACTTCTCCCAGGAAGCTGCCAGCCCAGGCAGAGGAGCACAGGAGGAAAATCAAATTCCTATATAATCGGTCATAGACAAGGTAAGTATCCACACCACAGCAAAAGTCGCTTTCAACCAGCAGAATCCTTGTCCTAAATGCAATTTTACCTGGAACCCCAGTATGTTAGCAGATTCAAAGGATGAAAAAGACTATTTAGAAGAAAATACTTTGCTGCTTGCTAATAAACCCATGAAGTACCTACCTCCTCTGATTCCATGAGTTCTCCACAACCTCATTGGTAAAGGAATTAAAAAGGGGCAAAAAATGCCAAACCAGCCTGGGGCCAGAAAATCTAGGTAGGGAGAGGAGGATTTCTGACATTATCAAATTATTTTTATTACCACCACCCTGCCATTTGAGCACCTCCTATAAACCAGGCATCATCTCTACTCCTCACGGCAACTTCGAAAGGCAGGTGTTGCGGTCTTCTTATTGGGGGATGAGGGAAGTAAGATCTGAGGAACTGACTTGCTAGAGGGCCTGTGAGGAAAAAAATCACAAAGCACACATTCTGTCCCACAGCCATTTGGCCCCACCGGTCACTTTTCCTTCTATCACTTTCTCTTTAGAGAGCAGATGTGGCTCAAGCAGTTGAGCACCTGCTTCGCACATGGGAGGTCCCAGGTTCTGTTTCCGGTGCCTCCTAAAAAAACAAAAGCAAACAACAAGCAAAACATATGAAAAAACCAACTCAGGGGAGCCATGCGGCTCAGTGGTTGAGTGCTGGCTTCTGACATACGAGGTCCTGGGTTCAATCCCCAACCCCAGTACCTAAAAATAAAAAATAAAAAATGAAACCTCCTCATTGGCTATAAAAGAAAAATATATTACTTAAACAATAAGAAAAATAAATCAAAGCTCTCTGGTTTGTCTCTTTTTCAAGACTCTCCCTCTTGAGGTTCTAAGCCAGCCCCCAGGATGCTCCCAGGCCTCAGCATCAGCAGGACCCTGGGCATAAGCCCTGGGTGGGGGCTGGGAGAAGGGAGAGGAGGGCTATCCCATCCTCTACCAGGAATCCTGCCTGAGGCCAAACCTAAACAGATTCCAACTTTCACCTTCCAGGCCACAGACACGGAGTCCCAGATTCCTGGGCTACCTCCTAGCATGAGCTAGAGCGCTGGAAAAGGGGGTGCTCTAGTAGTTTCCCAATTTCAGGCTCCCTGACATATGACAGGTTCCTGAGACCTGCTTTCCTCTCTATATCTCAGTCTCGAGGTGACTCACCCCAGGCGACTCAAAAAATCCTGGCAAGCCGTGCAGCAAACATTTGCAGCACCCATCAGAAAGCTCCCTGACCTCCCTCATTCTCAGAAAGCACACGCCCTCTACACTGCTACCTGGGGGCTGTGGCAGCTGCTGTGCCCACTGGGATCCATGGAACCATCTTCAACATCTGCCATCCTCCACTGCGTCAAATATCAAATCAGTGAAAAATGGCACCTTGCTATGCCCTTGCCTGGGCAGGAAAACAACCTTCTAAAGAGTGAGTGTGATGGAACCTTAATGAGCACCTTTCAGGGGGTCAATGGAGGGGAGGTCCAGGGTGGACCCTGCTACCAAGCACAGCAACCCCATAAAATAAGGAGACTTCTAGAGTGATCAACCAATCAAAATACTTATGTGCCAAATAAAACATAAAGGGCCCAAATGCAGTACCGACCATAAGTTTTATTTTTTAAAAAAGAACAGTGCTTTAAAATATCAGTATAGGATGGGGAAAGATGGAGAACCATCAGGAAAGACTCGAGGAAAGAGATATGAGGGGTGAAAATGTTGTAACATGATTATATCTGATTCCGTTACATTTATTTTATTCACACGTTACATTTGGTAGATTGCCTTAAATGGCAAATGACAAACTCTTCTATTTCAGAAACCCACTGAGGAAAAAATAGTGCAGCCTCTTAAGTAATAAAGGTCCATTTCTAACTACCACAATTCTAACTAAGAAATGTCATCAAGTATTATCAGAAAGTTGCCTAGACTTTAACACCTACTTCTTACTCTATGGTTGAAAAAAATAAAAGCCAGTATCAGGCCAATCCTGGGAGAAAGCATTCCCCCCTGGGCACACCCAGGGCTGAAGACAAATCTCCACAATGGTCACTAAGGAGACCATGGTTTCCACACACCACATAATGACCCTTCCCATAGATGAGGCTCACTCTTTTGTGTCCCTGGTTTATTACCAACATTTTATGCCAGACAGAAAAAAATAAATGCCTGACTGAAAAGCCATCCTGTATACTGTTGGTGGGAAGGCAATTTGGCATTATCTACCAAAATTGTAATGACACATACTCGACCCAAAAACCTCAATGCTAGGCAGTTGTCCTACAGACATACTCACATAAGATGCAGAGACATGCAAAGTAGAGCGATTTGTTGCAGGGGGAAAAAAAAAAAAGCTTGGAACAATCCCAAATAGGACACCAGTTAAGAAGAATAAAGTGCTGGCAGAGAAAGTGACATTAAGTGTAAAAAGTTGGTTGGATCATATTGTCCAGTCTGTGGGGCTTTTTTTTTTTTTTTTTAAGATTTTCTTTCTTCCCCCACACCTTGTTGTTTGTGTTTGCTGAACCTGGGACCTCCCATGTGGCAGGGAGGCACCCAATCAGTTAAGCCACATCCGCTCCCTGCTTGTTGTGTCTATCATTGTGTATCCTCATTGCATCAGCTCATTGTGTCAGCTCGCCGCACCAGCCCATCACGTCAGCTTGCTGTCTTGCTCGTCTTCTTTAGGAGGCACCAGGAACCGAATGCAGGACCTTCCATGTGGGAGGTGGGTGCCCAACCGCTTGCGCCACATCTGCTCCCTCTGAGGGGCTTTTTGTAAATTTGTTTTTATATTCTTAATGCTTGTATATGCATAGAAATTTTCTGAAGAATGAAAAAAATAAGGGGGATGGAGCAAGGAACTTTTTTATGCTCTTCTGTACCACTTGAAAAACTTTAACCACAAATATACAGTTCTAGAATTTAAAAATTGAATAAGAAAAATCCATGAACAATGAGAATTTATGAGAAAAGAGCCCTAAATTTCTCTCAGCAGTGCAGAGAATCTTAGAGGAAAGTTTCACTAATCTCCACCTGGCTGTAATTCCTCCCCAGGAAGTAGCCCAATACAGTTAAGCATAGTCTTTGTGAACAAGAGATAAAACCTAAACGGTTTTATTAGTGATGACTAAATCAGAAAAAACAAAGAACTTTCCACATCACATTCTGCAAGCCCAGTGCATAATCAAATTTTTATCGCTGCTTTTCCCATAATTTTAAGGGGCAAAGGTATGTAACACAATCAACATAGAATCCGGAACATTATCTTGTTCAATGGATGTTAAAAGTTTCAGTGATTGTAATTTCTACAAGGAAAAACAGTAAGTGGTGAAGGACTTTAGTCCACACTCACACAGGGATTGTGGCATATATGACTTTGCATTTTCTCCCCCAACACTTCTAGTTCTTTCCCCCTCCAGTCACAGTGACATTGCATTTCAAAATCATTAAAAGGCAAGCCTTGGGAAATGATCATTTGCTGACTTGTGACTGATCAGTAAATCTTGTAACACTGCATTCTTTAGAAGTCCTGCCCCCTCACATGCCTTCCCCATCTGCACATGGACATGCATTTTATTTTATTTAAGATTTATTTTATTTACTTATTTATCCCCCCTGGCTGCTTGTGCTCACTGTGTCCATTTGCTGTGCATTTTCCTGTGTCTGCTTGTCTTCCTTTGTTGCGTCATCTTGCTGCGCCCGCTGCCCGCACGGCGCAGGCCGTCCACTGCCCACGTGGCGGGCCAGTTTGCCTTTCACTAGGAGGCCCCAGGAATCGAACCTGGGACCTCCCATATGGTAAACAGGAGCCCAATCACTTGAGCCACATCCTTGTCCCTGGACATGCATTTTAAAAGACCCCTCTCATTTGCCACTGAGGCTGAGGACCCCACATAAGCCCGCTAAATAAATGCTCATTACTCGCCAAGCTAGACTTCTCCAAGTCATTCTTTGGGCTGACATATTCATTCTCAGTTCAGTGGGAAGATGTCGTTTTACACAGCTCTTCGCCATATTCAGGACAGGGATATTTATCTTAGTTTGGTGTGTAATAGCAAAAATAAAATTGGAAACAAAGCAAATGTCCCAAGAGGAGACTGAATAAATTATAGTATAGCAATAATACCATGCAGAAATTACAAATGCTGCAGCACTATATACTAACTATGGAAAGATATTTTGGCACATTTAAGCTAGAAAGCTGATTACAACACCATTTGTGGTATGACCCTATTTGGAAAATTATATATATATGTATGTATTTATACATATGCACTGGAGAAAGGTTAGAAAGAAGATAAAGCAAAATGTGAACCATGGTTATTTCTGGGTAGTAGGATTATAGGAGATTTTGCATATGTATATTCAGCTGATCTGTATTCTAACTTTTCTATAAAAAACATTTTTAATTGCGTAGGTTTCAACTTAAAAAAAAAAAAAAAAAAAACTATCTTATTCTTCCTTGGCAGACCCAATGCTTTTTCATGGGAGAGAATTAAACATGAAACATGTTACTTGTTCTCTCTTTTCTACTCCATTGTGGGTCTTTTGATGATTTTTCTGATGCTTTAGAAGCTAGAGAGAGGGGAAGATGACAGGTCTAACATTTTAAGGCTGTCTTTTTCTCTCTTTTAAATGTGGCTATTATGTCAGGCCAGGACTTCTTAACCAGGGTAATTGTGCCCCCAAAGAGACGTTTGACAATGTAGTGGGTAGAGGCCAGGGATGCTCGGAAGCATTGTACAATGCACAGGACAGCCCCTCCCAATAGACTTTCCTGGTCCAAAATAACAATAGTGCTGAGGTTGAGAAACCCTGTGTTAGGCTGAGTCTTTAGCTAATTTGTTAAATTAAATAGCACCCTCAAATAGGATAGTGGCTATATTACAAAGTCTAGCTGAGTGGCACCTTTGCTAGAATGGAAAATGCATTCACAATGGAAGCAGAATATCTGTGCTGAAGCCTGCATTTGCCCTTTTCTATCTGTGAAACCTTAGGCAAGTGGCCATCATCCTGCTGATGTGCCATCCTCCACTCTAAAACGGGGATACCACCACCCGCCTTGGGGTATACAAAAAGCTTAAACACAATAAGGGAGGAGAAAGAGTTTTGTGAGCTATAAGCACCACGCACATGTGCATGGCATTATCACTCTAGGATACAAAATTGTCTAGGTTTACCAAGAAAAACACATTGAGGGTTTCACCAGGTTTTCGTCTAGCACACTCCCATTGCCCTGAGTCACATGGCACCCACTTCAGGTTCCAACTTGGTGGTATTTTTTAGTAAATACTGAGACTGAAAACCATCAAGAGGGTTTGATTTTATTTTTTAATTACAAAGTCCTTGGCCTAAGTTGTGAGGCAGCAGAACTTAGTGGTTAAATGACGAGATCTGGAGTGAGAGTCCTAGGAAAGAATCCTAGTTCTACCTCTTATTATGATCTGGGTGAACTTGGGAAGTGAGGTGGCTTCTCTGTGCTATGGTTTCCTCATCTTCTTCTCGAAAGGATATTTGAGAGTGAAATGATTTATCATCTGAACCAGGACATTTGAGAGTGAAAGGAGGTGCTTATTAATGTTAATCCTAGGACCACAGGCACAAACCAGAACTGTCCCCAGGCAAAAGGGACATAGGATCACTTTATTTTTTTTTATTTTTTTATTTTTTTTAAAGATTTTATTTATTTATTCATTTATCCCCCCCTTGCTGCTTGTGCTCGCTGGGTCAGCTAACCACGCCGTGCGGGCGGGCTTGCCTTCACCAGGAGGCCCCGGGAACCGAACCCGGGGCCTCCCATATGGTAAACGGGAGCCCCACTGATTGAGCCACAGCCGCTTCCCCCAAGACTTTTTTCTTACACACAAGTCACACACACGCAAAATTCAACACAAGCCCACACAGCAGCATTATAGGTCAAGAACGCCCAGGAAACACATACCAAATGTGCAGCAGGTAGATGTCTCCTAGTCACCTTTAGAAAAAAGGAACAATGACTAGGAGCTTACCTAATCAACAAGGACAAAAGGATTTCTTATTATCCCAAAGTCCCTGATTTAGGAAAGCTATGTCTGTTTGCCTAAAAGTTGACTAAAAATGAGCCTGAAAAGGGCGTGAGTTAATAAAATTCAGGGGAGCAGGAGTAGCTCAGTGCTTGAGCACCTATTTCCCATGTATGAGGTCCCAGGTTCAATCCCCAGCACCTCCTAAAATATATATATATGAAAAATAAAAATAAATAAAATCGAGTAACTTAGCACTTAACATTTAAAACCACGTTAAAGTGTTAGCTCCCTTTAATTTCTATGCACATCCTCTTAGAACCAATTATGTACAGTTTGTCTACCAAGACAACCTGATGGAATGCACACATTATGAAAGTGAAGGGTGCTTCAGCTTGCTTTAGTATTGAGATTCACCTATATACTTTTGGCCACGAAATAAGCAGTTTAATTCAGTATGCTAAAATAATTTTCTCTAAAAGTCCATACTGACTATGGGAAGTGGATATTCCTTATTTTACACACAAGTTCATTAACTCCCAGGGGCTCAGGACTATTTACTTACAGGTCCCCTCCCCTCCTCCTCCATCCATACCAGTAAAATGGTCTCGATTACTATTGCTGTCAGTTCTCACACCCGAACATTCCATTTCCAACTGCTGGCCCTCGCCCTTTCCTCCTCCTGCACCTCCTATTTTACCAGGCATGTCCTTATCCAGCCCTCCTCTTGTGCCAGTTTCTGATGGCCTTTCGGGAAACCTTGCTCCACTCCTTGAGCAGCCGTTTGATCTAAAATACTAGTCAGGCCCCATCTCTGGAAGCACAAAATATAGACCTCTAAGTAGAGAAATTCTATCAAGTAAGCTGTACGAGTGTAACTCAGAACAAACTGAGGGAATGTTAGTTTCTGTTCTCCTCCAGCCCCCTTCTCTTGATTGAAAGAAGCTTAAATCAATGGCGTGTGTTTTGACCTAGTGCTGGTTACACGGATGTGTTCAGTTTGTAAAAATTCAATAAGCTATACTCTAGTGTTTATTTTATATGTGTAAGCTATAACTTTGGTAAAAAAAAAAAAAAAATTTCTAAAATAGCTTACATCGTGTAAACCTCTACATAAAGCAAACATTTTACATATCGCCAACACTAGCATTTTTCAAACTGTTAGCAAACTGTGGGTGGACACAATTAGTGGCCCACATAAACAATTTAGAAGGTCCCAACCAGCATTTTTTAAGCGGAAGGGAGGCTCTAAGAGCACAGTGTGTGGTGCGCTGGGTGTGCAGTGACAGTAACTACTGTTTCATGAAACTGTTATTTCAGTTCCATGTACATACACATATGTGTGTACTGGGTGGCCGGATCATTTTTTGTTGTTGTTAACAGCAGGATATTGTCCCAAAAGCCTAAGGACACTGAGTATACCACAAATAATACACAGATCTGGAGCCAGACCTGGGTTCTGATCTTGGCCACTTACAACCTGCATGCCCAGGGCAAAGTCCCCTCATCTCTCTGAGTCTCCATTTCCCCCTCTCTAAAATGGGGATAATATTATCTACTCCCCAGAGTTGGTGTAAGGTTTCAACAAGCTGGCAAACAGTCCACCACAAAGCACAACTCAGACACTGTGTGACCCCTGCTGCCATTCCCGTGGTGCCCTGTGCTAGGTTCTTTAGCTGTAAGAAGGAAGTTTAAGGAAATGCATGAAGAGGGGCAGTCCCAAGGCTGAGCCCCTATCATATGACCCCTTTGAAGCTCCTAGAAAAACCAACTGCTAACATCGAAAGTAGTGGGGCAGAGCAAAGCTACTGCCCCAGCACACTTGGTGATAAATAATCAGGCTATGGCTTCTAACCAGAAGGGAAACCACCTTCCAAGATAAGAGGCTTCTCCCATTATTCTCGGCAGGAAGTAGAGAAAGGCATAAGGGGAAAAAGGTCACAGTAAAGAAATAAAGCATTTAAGCAAATCACTTTAAAGACAGGTGGTTCCCATTTTAAGGGGGAAAAAAATCCCCCTTAAAATCCCACGCCATTGATTTAAGCTTCTTTTAAAACATTTAGCGGGTTACCAGCCCAAGGTTGCCAGCCCAAGGTTGCCAGAAACAGGTTACCAGCCCAAGGTTGCCAGCTACCAGCCCAAGGTTGCCAGAAGAGGGAAACAGCTCTGGGGTCTGGAATGCTCCAGAAGTGCCGGGGGTGTGTGGGGGGTTGTCTCACAGAAAGGATGGAGATGACTTTATTGGCATGCAGCTCCAAACTACTTAAAAGTCGCTCATTACTTTATTTATCCAAAGCACTCATTCTCTCAGCAAATATTTACTGAGCATCTACTAAGTGCCGGACCTCAGTTAGGAGCTTGGGATATAGTGGGTATTAGCCAGACCAAGCCCTTGCCCATAGGGAGCTGAAATTCTAGTGGGGAAGACAGCAAGTGCAAAGTAAATCAATAAATCAACAAAATACGTGCAGGCTGTTATAGGCACTCTGAAAGAACTATGGTGCCATGACGGGAAGGGAGAGGGGAAACTTAAGATGGAGGGCGTCCCCTTAGATAAGATGGCCCAGGATGGCTTCTCGGAGGTGAAAAAGCTCTTTAAGTGTACACATGAAAGGAAAGAAGGAGCCACCCAAGTCAGAAACAAGAAGGGGGCATTCCTGGAAGAGGGAAGTGCCAGTGCCTAGGCCAGAGGCAGGAAAGGACTCCTGGGTGCTAGGGCAGACGGGAGGGTGAGCCAGACCAGACAGGGCCCAGCCCCCAGCAGAAAGCCGGTGGATTTCACTGAAGAGCAACAGAGAGCCACTGAAGGGTGGTACATTGTGATACTTTTTTTTTTTTTACATTGATGAAGATAAAAGTTACTTTTGAATCATTGCACACAAAGTGTTAAGGTGATATTATGTCTCCAAAATAAACGATAAAAATGAGCACCATATTAGGGCTGACTGATACATGCTTTTGGTTTTATTGAATCTTGCCAGCTAAAGGCAAACAATTTTAGCCTAAAACTGAGGTGAAATACAAGGAATTCAATGGAGGAAAGGGGTGAGATCATTTGTGACTAGCCAGGGAATGCTATTATTAGCAATTAACTCAAAATTAGCAAAAAGAAAGCACGTAGTCAAGCTAATTAAGACAGACTCCAGAAAGTTCCCTAAACAAACACACAAATCTATCACAGCCAAAAGACAACTGGGAATCAGTCGATGTGCATGGCGGTCTGTGAAGAGGTTGACTGAAACAACCTGATAGCAAGTTGCCATGACAGTCAGGGCCTTACGTGTGCCTTCGAATCACAGATCAGATGAACTGCTGGTTTTTTTGTTTTGTTTTGTTTTGTTTCTTTTCTTTTCTTTTCTTCTTTTTCTCTTATTTGCTGAGTGGTTTTCATCAGGGTTTACCTTTCATTTTCTTCTCCCTCACACCTGCTGAATATAGGCATTTATAACTTGGAAACTCAAAGATGAATAGGAAGTGGCCCTTCTGAATCACTGCTCTCCTTCAAGCATCTGTAATACAGTCTCATGACTTGGGTCCCCAGTCTCCAAAATCTTTAACCCAAATATCTCTGTGAGATATAAGCATGACCCATTCAGCCCTTCTCCCTGGGTCCCTCTTAGTTTGGGGTGCAGTCACCTGGCCATGACTGAAAAGGCAATCTGGGGCTCTGGACTTGAGCAAGGCCAGCTAGCCAACCCCAAGATCTAACCCATGACAGCAACCATGAGAACTTGGAAGCCACAAAGGCCACCCTGAAACAAGCAACTGGTGGCATTTCACGGAGCCCAACACACTGCTTGCATTTATGGTAGAGCAGGCCGATGAGGAAGGAGAAGGGGGTGAGGGTAACAAAAATACATCATTTAGCGAGGGCCTACCAAGTGCCAGGTGCTTTACAGTCATTATTTCAATTGACCCAACAATCCTATGAAGTGATATTTTCTTGAGAAAATCAAGACTGAGAGGGATGTTTTTAACGGCCCAAGGCCACACAGTTAGCTGAATGAGGATGTGAACCTCAGCGGGTCTTGCCCTCCCTCAGCCACTACCTTGGCTGGTATCTATCAACTGGCAAGTAACTTCTATCCTCACCGTCTACCTTCTTTTCCCCTCCTCCTTCTTCACTCCTTTATTTCCACTGGAAAACTGGACTCTACAGATCTGGCTTCATCCCAGACTCCGAAATTTGCCAGCTGCCTCAGAAATGTTACCTGTTCCAAACCCCTGATAGGATCACTTCGCTTCACTGCTGGAATGGATGCCTAGGGGGGAAGGGGGAGGAGAGGAGTTGGTGGGATGAAGCTGTCTCTGGACAATGTCCCCTAGAGAAAACTCACCCAGCCATTGACAGGCATCAGAAGAAAAGAGCCATCAAACCAGAGGACAGTTCAAAATCTTTATAATGCTGCTATGAAAGTGGCTCAGGCAAAAGAAGTCACTTCAGTCATGCAGGAGGGCTTGGCGAAAGAAATTCCCTTCCACCACAAACAAGAAAATGGAAACTCAAGCCAGCGTGGAAAACAGGGTTGCTCACCATCTTAAAAGGACTGGGCCAGGACCGAATTCCCCAGACTGCCACCCTCCTGGCCTACAGAGTAGACAGTCGACAGGCTGCGAAAGGTTGAGACATAACAATGGAAACGTATGTGCGGCCTACTTACAACCTCAGGAGAGTCTGCAGCACTCGGGGCCTTGGCTGGTGAGGGCTCCATTCCGTGGAGTATGAAATGGCGATTTGGGGAGGACTACGCCTGAACTCTGAGCAAGAGTAAGCTCCGTGCTCTCTGAGAACTGCAAGTCTCTCTGATTCACTTGGCAGCAGAATTATTCTAAGCATCCTGTACCGTACCCAACCCGCCTGCCCCTCCCACTACACATTCACACTATTTTTTTTTAAATTCTCTGCTCTCATTTCTGCCACACAAATCAAGTGGAACTCATTTTTTAAAAATTAATCCAATCTCTGGTCCTTGACAGTGTGGAACTTTTATGACCGAGGAGGAGGAGGAAAAGGAGGAAGAGCCACGCAATTAGGAAGAAGTTATAATTAACATCAGAGAGAAGAGAGTGGGAGAACCGCAGAGTCTGCAGTAACAGCAAAGTGGAGATTATTTGAGACAGCTGAAACACTCCACCCAGGCCTCCAGAAGGGGACATGCACGGGAAACAAAGGGCATATGGTGTTTGCTTTCTTCAACATCCGTTCTCACCATTAAGAGCTGTACCGGCAGAAGCTCATTACTTACATGTGGACAAACCTTCCCCCAAAATAGACTCTAAAATACAGCTTGTGAGCAAATTAATGACTTTGCAAAGCAGAAGACCTACCTTGGTTTTATTTTTTGATATGTAAAGAAAGCGACATTTAATGAAGTCCGAGTAACTGGCTCAGTGAAGCATGAATTACACTTTGAAAAAAAGTCCATTTTTGTTCATTTCAAGTTTATCTAGTAACTCAAATACTGACATAGTCAAGACAGGATTTTATTTTTCTCCCAAGGAGAGATTCCATGGGGCTAACTTAATAACTAGATAAGAATACTTTTCTATTATTTAGTGCTAGTCACAAATTTAAATATTTCTGTCCTGGAGCAAACAGGTTTATCTAATGTGACTTAAGAAATAATTTATTTCCTGGATGTCTTAATTTTACCACTATCCCCAATACTGCGCACACTATTAAACTGCCCAAAGGTAAATTTCAGTATACTTGCCAACCAAATTATGACGGCTCTGAACTGGTGAAATCTGAATTAAAGAGGTTTTTCACAGAGACTTAAAGCTAGGGTCAGCTTCAATATTACTTAATATTACTCTCAAGCCCGTTAGCATCGCTGATCACAGCCACTCATCACCCAATCAGGATTAGCTGGGATCAGGGTCTACCTGCCCACAGATAAGTTTAAAGTCAAGGGACCACTTGCCTGTGTTTAATATAAAGAAGGCTGCCAAGTGAAAGGAAATGAAGGTCAGAAATGCAGTGTGGTTGGTCACTAACCCTCAGTGAGGATTCAGTTTGTCCTGTTCCCCCACACACACACCACCTTGCCCACCCAGTAGAGCCGCCATCTCCCTGTCTCCTTCCTAGCAGAGCCCACTATTGATCATGGGTTTCCCCACCCTCCCACCACCCCCCACCTCCCACCCCACACCCACACCCACACCTCCCCCGCCCCCCAGCCCATTCCCAGCTCTAGAGGGGTAAGCCTAATTAATTCTAAGCCAATCACTGGTTCTGGAATGGGCAAGAGGAACAAAGCTCACCCAAACAGACTGCAGGAAAGGACTCCTCCTACATAACAACCGAACAAGGAAGCCAACAAGAGCCGAACAAGAGCCCCACCAGCCATTCAACAAACCCCAGGAACCACAGGGAAACCAGTCCTTGGGAGAAGCTACTGCCAGAACTACCAAGAACAGAGAGAGAAAGTGGGTCTCTGATGTCCACATTGAGCAACTGATGACATTATCCCTGGGGTCCAGCCTACGTCTAGACTCCCAAGTACACCAGCTAACAAACATCCGTGTTTAAGCCAGGCCCAGACGGGTTTCAGATACTTGCAGTCTAAAGCATGCTGACAGGAATGGGCTGAGAAGTAGCTGGATAACCAAGAGCAAGAGTTTGTAGGGAGACTCCCTAAAGTAACCAATACATCCACAGAAAACATCCCCCTTAATGTTAAAGAAAAAGGAGAAATATAAAAAGACAAGTGTTTGCCTAGGGTTGGGTGTGGGACTGGGAGGTGACTGCAAAGGGGCACAAGATTTCATTGGGGGGGACAACAGAAACATTCTAAAAGTAGATTGTGGTGATGGCTGCATACGTGGTAAATATACAAAAAACCATTGAATGATATACTTAAAATGGGTGAACTTTATGGTATGTAAATTATATCTCAGTAGAGCTGTTTGTTTTGTTTTGTTTTTTAAAAAAAAAAATGCTAATAGGGGCAGGTGCTCATTCAGGGTAGGACACAGGCTGAAGGAACTTTTCCTCCTCCACATCTGACCATGACATGCCCCTGCTTAAAATCCTTCCTTCAGTGGTTCCCAATTACCTTTAGAGCCCACGTTCCTTACAAAGGCAGGCATGAGCCTGGTCACCTCCCCAGCCTCACTTCACCACTCCCCATTTTGCTCACCAGTAAGGTTAACTTCCAGACACTCACCAAGCTGTTTCTCCCACCTCCAGGTCTCTGCCCACACAATAGCCTCTTTCTGGGTTGCCCTCGCCCACCCTCTTCACCTGGTCTAATTCCTTCATATCCTCCCCCAGGCCCACTAGGGCCCCTTCCTCTGTTTCCCCCCCCCACCCCCAAATACTAGGCACGATTCTTCCACTGCATGTATCCCAAATGGGTTGGAAAAGCGTGTTTCTGGATGTGTCTCCCAGCCGGCCAGACCCAAGGCCTAGAACAGCACCTGAGACATAGTGAACACCCAACAGACATTCACCCAACTGAATGTGATCTTCCCTCTCTCTCTGGCAAAGGGCACCAGCTTGTCCGGGTGGTCACTTGTGCTCTGGAGGTTGGCGGGCTCCCGGTGTCCTTGTGGGATCCAGTTTGTCCTGCTCCCCCCACCTTCCAACAGCCACTTCTGGCTGAGCACTGGACACTGAGGCAGCAGCTTGCACAGCCTGCTCCACCAGCGTCCCCAATGTGGAAACGCTGAGCACCGTGTAAGAGATCCCTGACTCTCACTCTTAGAGCTTCTGCTTCTCTGCTTGAACCTTGACTGATGCAGAACTAAACGGCGATAATGCACAAATGCACAATGTGGCTCTCAGTGTATACGTTTAAAAAAAGAAGAAAAAAAAAAAAAAGGAAAGGGAACACCCAGCTTTTTTTTTTTTTTTTTTTTTGGACTCTGGAATTTTCTTATGTTTTTAATCCCTAGACAAGGTAAGCTGGGGGAATAAAAGCCACATAGGCAGTAAGAATGGTAAACACCTGCTTTGAAAGATTGTAAATTAAAAGAGGGACACAATAGATTGAGGAACAGGCAAAAGCTGGGAAGATCAGTCTCCATCTGGTATCTTCTCTTCCCATTTGACCTCAGGGGGAAAAGTTAAATAGTAATAATAAAGGTTAAGAAATGCTTAAAAGCCCGTTGCCAGGGAGTCTCAGTTACAAGAAAAAGTCATAAGTGACAGGAGCCATTAAGGCCCTCCCACAAAACCCCACGGTGGAATTTGTGCTTCATCACAAAAAAAAAAAAAAGCCAACTTGATCAAGCCCTCCTTGCAGCTTGCTCTGAATCTCCAACCACCATCAGAAACGAAACCCCAAACCCAGGAGTCCAAGGAAAGAGCTGAAATAACACTTGAAATATCTGCGATGGTAATTTCAACTCCTACCTCATAACCCTGACTCCTCTTTTCCATATTTGGACCCCAGTTTCCTTGGACGCCCTCCGGGAGCCTTCACAGACATTATCTAATGCTGCACAGGTCAGCGAGCTAACCATTAAGCACTCGATTTTTTTTTTCCCCCCGAGCTCCCTGATTTAAGCTAGTCTGGACAGAATCATAAGGAACTGGTCAATTCCCTCCCAAGGGGAGGGGGCTAAGATTTCTCAAATAGTTTGAGTCAACAGGAAGCTCTTAGAATGTCAGAAAGTTTGTCTTTCAACATCTCAATCTGATTCCTACAGTGAAGTTTTCAAAGCTGTCACCACCACCACCCTCCCCCCCCACTCCACCCACCTCCCTAAAAACAATACCTAGCACGTTTATCATCAAACTCACTTCAGTAGCTTTTCCAATACCTTTCTTTCAAATACATGCCCAGCGGCACCCCAGTTCAACAGGCCTGGTGTGGACCCAGGAACCTCTTTCGTTTAAACCCCCAGGAGCTTCAGGGGTGGTCAGCCTAGCCATGAGATAGAGGACTGTGCCTAAAAGGGTCAGTCCCACGCCTGCTATGACAAGTAGCATCACCTGGAGCTTCTCAGCCCCACAGAAGCTCAGCCTCCCCACACCCGCCAGCCTCCACCCCAGACCTACGGAATCAGAATCCTCATTTTAACAAGATCCCCGGGGTTCTGTATGGCACATTAGAGTTTGAGAAGCCTGGGCTACGCCATCATCTGGCTTCAGAACCTCCTACGTTTTTCTATCTCCCTTTCAAAAGTGGAAGGAGAAAGAGTGGCAGGTCAACATCCAAATTCACATTCAAAAATTTTTCATGATCTTAATGACAAACTCCTCCACCCCTCCCTCCAAATAGAAAATCCAGGTAGTCACATGAAATGTAAAGGGATTCAAAGACTAGACAGGCTGTTTTTCAATTTAAGGGATTCGTTTTTCCATTTGTGCTGGCAGCATCAACACTTGCATTCCTGTGCACCTTCAAAGCTATCAGCCACATTAGACTCCTACATGGTCAAAGCAGCAAAGTCTTTGAGTATTAAGGGCTTTCTATGGAACCAAAGCCTACCAGGATAAATAATTCTTGCAACTAATGAGAGCTACTAATTGTATCCATTCTTAAAAAATCAGTATGCTCCAAGAAACTTTTTAAAAATTCATATGCTTGTTTCCCTTCTTCAAATAACACCAGACGGCATTCACAGGGGGTTATGGTTTCAACTGAAACGTGGCTGCATTTTAAAAAATCGTAATCATCTCACAATATCCCGTCAGCAAGCTCAGCCAAGATTCCAGCAGGTTATCAGAACCTGACAGATTTGGGCAGCCCTCATGCTAACTCAGGTTTGCTTTTGTTTTTTAACACAGTCAAGGCCACCTACACAGAGCTGTAGTATAGTACAACACCTCGGACTCCAGTCCAATGACCCACAGGCCCAAGGCCAGCACTGGCACTTACTGTGTTCTGGGCAAGTTACTTGACTTCTCTGGTCCGTGGGAAGCACTATATAAAAGTCTGCTATTTTCTCACCTAGCGTGTGGTGCTGTGAGTGGTACAGATAACAGGACTATGTACAGAGTAGGTGCCGAGCTATTACTACAGGTGGAAAACACTCCACCCAGACAGAATTTCCTGTGAAGAATGTATCATTACTGAATGCCAGCAACCTCTTAGTGTGCCAAGAAAGGAGCTTTGGGGAAAGGTTTTTCCTTCCCCTAGTGATGAAAAACAAAAACCAATGGATATAATCATCCTCTTCATCCAATGTAAAGCTATCTCTCTCTAATCATGTACTTAATAAGGCTTATTTTATATTACAACATTTATTCAAAGAATAAACATTACTGTAGAAAAAAATATGAAAAGCATTGAAGCAGGTGATAAAATGCTGACTACCGGGGAGCCGATGTGGCTCAGTGGTTGAGCGCCAGCTTCCCACATACAAGGTCCCAGGTTCAATCCCCGGCCCAGGGACCTAAAAAAAAAAAAAGAATGCTGACTACAAAACAGGAGAATGGTGCCAATTTCTTAAGAGTGACTTGGATCATAAATGCTGATTTCTAGAATGTTCTGGGTAGGGGAGTGCCAGACCACACTGCCTTCCCCAAATTAACACTATATAGTAACCTAAACAGTAACACACAGCAGAAGGAACTGGGATGTTTAAACTACCCATTTGCATCTATTTTTAAGCACCAATGACAAATGAACATATTCAAATGTATTTATTAAATCCATTTCCCTAGGCAGTTTCACCAGCCAACACTTTAACATAAAATGAGTTGCCATAAGAATTCAAGAACTATGTTCACTTTTTATTTTTCCACCAGAGGCTCCACTTTTTAAGAATACCCATTCTCCAGTTAGCTCTTACAGCAAAACTGTAGGAAGTCAGACTGCTGGGGTTCAAATACCAGGATGGACCCTGAACAGCTCTGTGATCTTCATCAAGTCACGGAATCTCGCTAGGCTTCGGTCTTCCCATCTGTAATACAGGAATATCCACTACCTCGGATAGGGGAGGGGAACAGATTAGCTGAGAATCCTATTACAAAGAGAAGCAATATATTTTACTGAATAAATGAAGGGGCATCTACTCACAACAGCAAACTCACACTCCTTTTCACTCTGTGCCAGGTCCTGAAGTGGCTACAAAAAAGGTGTAATACGGGAAGCGGCTGTGGCTCAATCAGTAGGGCTCCCGTTTACCATATGGGAGGCCCCGGGTTCGGTTCCCGGGGCCTCCTGGTGAGGGCGGGCCCGCCCGCACGGCGTGGTTGGCTGACCCAGCGAGCACAGACAGCAAGGGGGGGATAAATGAATAAATTAAAAAAAAAAAAAAAAGGTGTAATAGACACTCCTTGCCCCCCAAAATGGGAGCTAGGGAATAATTCCAACATATCTTTAAAGAATGTCAGAATGTATATCGCAAAAAGCTGTATTACGTATGTGTGACATTCCCGCACCAAAGAGGTTGGGGTGGAAATAGGCAATACCTGTAATACCATTAGAGTCTTCTGTCACACTCTGCAGTCTAGCCTGGATTCCCCCACATCCTGGTGGATGGTTCTTTGTATTTTAGTTTGCATATATTAGAGTTCACTCTGTGATATACAGTTGCATGGGTTTGGGGTTGTTTGTGGTTTTTTTTAACGTTTTTCCAGCTGATACACTTATTTTTTTTTTTATTAGAGAAGTTGTAGGTTAACAGAAAAATCATGCAGAAAACACAGAGATCCCATTTACACACATACACAGACACACAGTTTTCCCTATAAACACTACATAGTGCGGTATCTTTGCTACAATTGATAAAAGAGTAGTATAATTATACTATTTAACCATAGTTCATAGTTTACAATAGGGTCCACTGTTTGTATTGTACTGTCCAAGGTGTTTATTTTTATTCTAGTAACATAGACAACCTAACACTACCCCTTTTTACCACAAATATATAATTCAGTGGTGTTAGTTACGTTCACAATGTTGTGCTACCACCACTGACATCTATTATCAAAACTTTTCCATCACTCCCAACGAGAAATTCTGTCCCAAATAAGCATTACTCCTCATCTCTACTCCCTCCCCAGGCCCTGGTAACCTGTATTCTAGTTTCTGACTATGAATTTTCTCATTCTAATTATTTCATATCCATGAGATCACATACTATTTGCCCTTTTGTGCCTGGCTTGTTTCATTCAACATGATGTCTTCAAGATTCATCCATGTTATCATATGTATCAGAACTTCATTCCTTTTTTTTTTTTTTCCTATGTGGGAAAGGGTAACCTTGAGCCTGCGGGGCGCAAGCTGGCTCCAGACTTCTCCAAGTCCACATCTCTTTGCCTCCAATTATTACGTGTTCAAGGACAGGAAACCACAGACACGCCTTTGTAGGAGGTAGAACTTCATTCCTTTTTGTGGCTGAGGAATATTCCATTTTATGTATATACCACATTCTGTTTATCCACTCATCTGTGGAGAGACACTTGGGTTGCTTCCATCTTTTGGCACTTGTGGACATCTGTATGCAAAAATCTGTTCAAGTCCCTGCTTTCAGTTCTTTGGGGTATGTACCTAGAAGTGGGATTGCCAGGACATATGGTAATTCTGTACTTAACTTTGAGAACCTGCTAAACTGTGTTCCATAATGGCTATACCATTTTACCTGCCCACCAACAATGAACGAGTGCTCCTCTTTCTCCACATCCTCTCCAACACTTACTATTTTTAATAGTAGCCATTCCGCTGGATGTGAAATGGTATCTCATTATGGTGTTCATTTGCATTTCCTTAATGGCTAATGATGTTGAGCATCTTTCCATGTGCTTTTTGGCCGTTTGTATATCTTCTTTGGAGAAATGTCTATTCAAGTCTTTTGCCCGTTTTTTAATTGGGTTGTTTTTTTGTTATTGAGTTGTATGATTTCTTTATATATTCTGGATATTAAATCCTTATCGGATAGGTGGTTTCCAAATATTTCTCCCATTCTGTGGGTTGTCTTTTTTTTTAACTCTCATGATGAAGTCCATTGATGCACAAAAATGTTTACTTTTGATGAAGTCCCATTTATCTATTTTTTCTTTTGTTGCTCATGCTTTTGGTATAAAGTCTAAGAAACCATTGCCTAATGCAAAGTCCTGAAGATGCTTCCCTATGTTTACTTCTAACGGTTTTATAGTTTTGGTTCTTATATTTAGGTCTTTGAGCCATTTTGAGTTAATTTTTGTATATGGTATAAGATAGGGGTCAACCTTCCTTTTTCTGCATACGGATATTCAGTTTTCCCAGCACCAAATGTTGAAGAGACAATTCTTTCCCCATTGAGTGGGCTTAGCACCCTCGTCAAAAATCAATTGGCCATAATTTAAATGTCAACTGAAAGAAAGCTAGAGAATAATCTAGGAACTGAATAACATAGTGAACCCGGAGGTGGATGAGGATTGTGGTTAACAGAACAAATATGAGAGTGTTCTCTCATGAACTATAACAAATGTACAATAGTAATATATGGTGTTAATAATAGGAGTGGTATAGAAAATATATATATACCAAATGTACACTATAGACCATAGTCTATAGTTAGTGGTAATAGTCTGATGATATTCTTTCACAATCTGTAACAAACGTTCCACAACAATGTAAGGTGTTAGTAGAGGGGTGTTGTATGGGAATTCTGCACATTATGCATGATTGTTTTGTAAGTTCACAACTTCTCTAATAAAAAATATCTTTTACGGTTGATTTCTAAATTCTTAATTTTATTTCCATTGGTCTATGTCTTTCCTTGGCCAGTACCATGATGTTTTGATTACCATGGCTTTGTAATAAGTCTTAAAATTGGGAAATATGAGTCCTCCAAATTCATTCTTCTTTTTCAAGATGGCTTTGGCTATTTGGGATCATCCAAATAGCCAAATTTGTTTATTAGCTCTAGTGGCTTTGTTGTGGACTTTTTCAGGATTTTCTATATATAGGATCATGCCATCTGCACATAGGGAAAGTTTTACTTCTTCTTTCCAATCTGGATGCCTTTATTTTCTTTTTGTTGCCTAACTGGTCTGGCTGGAACTTCCAGTACAATGTTGAATAATAGTGGTGACAGTGGGCATCCTTGCCTTGTTCCTGATCTTAGATGGAAAGCTTTCAGTCTTTCATTATTGCTCAGGGGTTCTTAACCAGGGGTCCATGAGCTTGAATTGAAATTCAAAAAAAAAAAACATTATTCTTGTGGGGACGTGTTGGTGTGGATGTGACATATTTATTAAATAATACACAGTATATATCGCTTCTCGGCCTTTAGGCTAAGATCAAGTGTAGTATCTGTTCTTATCAGTTTAAATAATACACAGTATAGTGTGGACTTAGAAAGGGGTCTGTGGTTTTCACCTGACAGGCAAAGGGGTCCGTGGAACAAAAAAGGTTAAGAACCCCTGCTATTGAGTATGATGCCAGCTCTGGGTTTTTCATATATGCCATTATCATGTTGAGAAAGTTTCCTTTTCTTCCTAGTTTTCTAAGTGTTTTATCAAGACAGGGTGCTGTATTTTGTCAGGTGCCTTTTCTGTATCAATAGAGATGATCATGTTTTTTTTTTCCCTTTGTTCTATTAATGTGAGGTATTGAATTGATTGAGTTTCTTATGTTGAACCACCCTTGCATACCTGGGATAAAACCTACTTGATCACAGGGTATACTTCTTTTAATGTGCTGTTGGACTTGGTTTGCTAGTATTTTGTTGAGAATGTTTGCATCTATATTCATAAGAGATATTGGTCTATAATTTTCCTGTGGTATCTTTATCTGGCTTTAGTATTAGGGTGATGTTGGCTTCAAAGAATGAGTTAAGAAGTGTTCTCTCATCTTCAATTTTTTGGAAGAGGTTGGGCAGGATTGGTGTTAATTCTTCCTGGAATGTATGTGAAGCCATACGGTTGTACGGGTTTTGACAAATGCAAAATCATGTATGTATCCAGCAAGCCAGTAACATACAGAACAATTGCTTTACTCTAAAGTTCCCGTGTGTCTCCTGTATAGTAAAAAACAAACAAACAAACAAACAAACTCTTCCTCCCAAACCTTTGGCAACCACTAATCTGGTTTTGGTCCCTAAACTTTTGCCTTTTCCAGAGTGTTATATGAATAGAATCATACAATATGTGGCATCTTGGGTTTAGCTTCTTTCACTTAGTAATATGCATTTAATATTTATCCATGTTGTTACATCAATCAGTAGCTCATTTATTTATATCAATGGATAGTATTCCATTGTATGGATGTACCACAGTTTGCTTGTCCATTCCCCTGTTGAAAGACATCTGGTGGTTTCCAGTTTTAACAATTATGAATAAAGCTACTACAAATATTTACATACAGAATTTTGCACGGACATAAGTTTTCAACTCATTTGGGTAAGTACCTAGGGGCACAATTGCTGGGTCATATGGTAAGCCTATGTGTAGCTGCATGAAACCACCAGACTGTCTTCCCAAGTGGCTGTACCATTGTGCACTAGCACCAGCAATGTATGACACTTCCTGTTGCATTACAGCCTTGTCAGCAGTTGTTATTTTCAGTTTTTGGATTTTAAATATTCTACTAGGTATGGTTATAGTTTGCATTTCCCTAACGATAACTGGTGTTGAGCATCTTGCCTATAGATATACCTTCTTTGGTGTAGAGCCTATTCGGATCTTTTGCCCACATTTTGATTGGACTGTTTGTTTTCATATTTTTGAGTTTTAAGAGTTCTTTATATATTCTGGATACAAGTCCCTTGTCAAATATATGATTTGCAAATATTTCTCCCCAATCTGTAACTTTTTTTTCCCATTCTTTTAACAGTGTCATTTGCAGATAAAAAGCTTTTAATTTTAATAAAGTCCAATTTATCAATTTTTTTTCATGGATCATGCTTTTGGAATCATATCTAGAAACTAACCCTACCCCAATTTCACACAGGTTTTTCTCCGATATTTTCTTCTAGAAGTTTTATAGCTTTACATTTCACATTTAGGCCTATGATCTATTTTGAGTTAAATTTTGAATAAGATATAAGGTAGGAGTTCAGAGTCATTCTTTTGCATCCGGACGTCAACTGCTAAAAAGGTCTTCCTTTTTCCACTGAATTACCTTCGTCTTATGTCAGAAATCAATTGACTACAGCGTGTCCTCCAGGAGCAGGGGAAGCATGTGCATGGCTGCGCAGGGTGGAACGGTTTTGCTCCCATCAGGGCTGGGCTGCCACAGCATCTACCACCACCTTCATCTCCTGCACACGAGCAGGGCCCCCGGCCACAGCCTGCTGCCCTGCCTCTGCCGCAGCTGCATCTGAAACGTGGGCCCACTCTAGGAACATGTCCACTACCTGTAGGCAGGGGGCAGGGGCAGCTTCGGGGAGGAGATGCTCATGAGACACTGGTGGGATGGCAGGCAGTATGTCACTAAAAAAATTAAAGCCCGAAACTCCTCCAGCCGAAGGCAGTGAGCTGCAGAACAGGAAGTGCAGCTCTTGTCTCGACTGAAGCACCCCACGTTGTTACCTACAAGGGCTTGTGGGAGGGATGGGACCATCTGCGCTACATTGTCACGGGCTTTGGTGAAGAAGGTGACCTGTAGCAAAAGCTCAAGGAACAGAAGGGTTGGCTTTTGCCTGAGAGGCAGGTGGTGGAGTAGGTTGTTCAGATCGCCATGGCTCTGCAGTATTTGCCTGAAAACACATCCTTCCTTCTCTGAGGTCTGAAAACTCAAAAAGTCTTCCTAACGAGAACAAACATCATCAAAGTGGATGAGCAAGGAGTCACCCAAGCGTTAGAGGATCATCGTGACATGGCTAGCACCCTCATCGGTAACCCCTAGTACATGAGTCCTGAATTGTTCTCAGACAAGCCCCAAAACTCTAAGTCAAACGTTTGGGCTTTGAGATGCTGTTTATGAAACGGTCACCCTGAAGCATGCTTTCATTGAAAAAGCCATGAATTATTTAGTTTATTGGATTATTGAAGGAAAGCTGCCACCGATGCCAAAAGATTACAGCCCAGAGCTGGCAGAACGATACTGAGCAAAAGGCCTGAAAAATGACCGTCTGTGAGGAGCATTCTGAGGCAGCCTTACATAGAGCACCACATCTCATTATTTTTTGAGGCCACTAAGGCAAAAATCTCCAAAAATAATATTAAATCCAAGCCTGTTGCTACAATGGTTTCTGGGAAGGGTGAAAGAAATGATGTAATCCCTCTCCAACCACACTACTCTGAAGACTCTAAGACATACATAATGGGTGGAGACAAATGTCTGTCCCAGGAGAAACCCGGGGTTGTTGGCCTCTTGAAGACATCTGCCAGTATGAAAGGCCACCCCTGCAAACCAGACACGTGCAATGCCATAGAGTCACTAGCCACCATCGGCAGGGCAAACATCGACAGTGTACCTGCAGAAAGGAGGGACTAAATGAATGATGGCTTACTTCAGGAGAATCAACCAATAACACTTAGATCCCTCCAATGACCAGAAGGTAAATGCAATATTTTTCAAGTGAAGGAGTGGCTGCCAGATAATGTAAAGTCCAGTACCCATCCTGAAACCTGATTACCACATGGTGCTCTGACGCCGCAAAGACCAAAAGCCAAAGGACCAGGATAGAGCTGCTGGTGAATACATTCTGGAAAAATAGGACAGAATCTACCCAGGCTTTTACAGCCACACAGCCGTGAGTCTGAACCCTCCCTGTCTCGACAGCAACGGCAGAAGAGAAGAGAAGAGACCGAGCACAGTGGGGGAAAGAGATAGTTCCAAAGAGATTCCTCTTCAACGTTTGCCTTCTCTTCCTGCCGTTGGAAGAAACAGATCTCATGGCGATACAAAAGGATACAGAAAACGACAGTAGAGCAGTCACAGGGTCTCTGAGCAGTTTGAGGAGCAGTGAGGTCTCATGGTCAAAGGGTCAACCATTAGCAGCGAGAGAGAGGAGGGGACCAAAGCAGTCCCAGGAAAAGATGTTTCCTGCAGGCCCAGGTCCTGCAGTATGGATAGCTTCTCTCAGGGCAGCAGGGCCAGGGAAAGCACAGGAGGAAAGCCAGCCCATCTATGCCCAAGGGCTCTCTTCTCACTGCAGCACTGCTCAGGAAAAGAAACTGATCCACTGTCTGCCTGAGGATGAGATAAGTTCTACAAGTTCAACTAAGTCACATGAGGATTCCAGGGAAGGGGAAGGTCATAAAAACGAAATGACTGACTTGGTACAACTGATAACCCAGATACTGAAACTGGACTCTAAAGAGAGTTGTGGGGAAGGGAAGCAGATGTGGCTCAAGTGACTGGGCTCCCGTCTACCATATAGGAGGTCCAGGGTTCGATTCCCGGGGCCTCCTGGTGAAGGCAAGCTGGCCCACATGGCAAGCTAGCCCAAGTGAAGAGCTGGCCCACATGGAGTGCTGGCCTGCACGGGAGTGCTGGCCCGCACTGAGAGCTGGTGCAGCAAGATGACGCAACAAAAAGAGACACAGAAGAGAGACAATAAGAGACACAGCAGATCAGGGAGTTGAGGTGGCGCAGGAGATTGAGAAGCCTCTCTCCACTCTGGAAGGTCCCAGGATGGGTTCCCAGTGCCGCCTAAAGAGAAGACAAGCAGACACAGAAGAACACACAGAGAGCAGACAGCGAGTGCAGAACGAGAGGTGGGAGGTGGAGGATAAATAAATAAATAAATAAATCTTTAAAAGAAAGAAAGAAAGAAAGCTGTGAAGATGTCCCAGTACCACATCCAGTGCCAGAGTTCAAACTTCATCAGAAACATGGGAATATGCTGATACTTCAGGGGAAAGTTGCAGAAGACAGAGATGCCTTCAGCTATGGTGCCAGGTTCTGAAAAGATCAGAATAGTTGAAGTCCTGAAAGCTGACGTTATCCGGGGCCTAGGGGTTCAGCTTTGAGAGCAGGTGGATGATCTTTTTAAAGAGGAGGATGAATCAGAGACAGGCATACGTTTGTGGGAGCACGTGGATGAAAGGTATTCCGCTTACAGTGTGAAAGTTCACCAGCTGAAACTTTCTGAAGAAAATGTGAATTTTTTAGAATTTGTTCTAATATGCTGCCAGAACCAAAGACCTCTTTTCAGCAATTTTGGGCTTTTAAAACAAACAAACAAACCCATAACAAGACTTGAAAGCCATTCAACATGCTTGTCTCTCTCTCTGGGGTTTTCTTACTAGAAAAAAAAATTGGACAGTACAGAGTAATATGAACAAGTTCACAAAAGAAGGAAAAGAACAAACCTCTGAATATCATATCTTCTTTGTGAGCAAAAATCTTGTATAAGACATTTGTTTGTGGGAAGCGGCTGTGGCTCAATCAGTGGGGCTCCCGTTTACCATATGGGAGGCCCCGGGTTCGGTTCCTGGGGCCTCCTGGTGGGGGCAAGCCCGCCCGCACGGTGTGGTTAGCTGACCCAGCGAGCACAGGCAGCAGGGGGGGGATAAATGAATAAATAAATAAAATCTTTAAAAAAAAAAAGACATTTGTTTGGTTACTATTTACTGAGTCTTAAACCACCAACTTTATATCTGGAACTTTACTTTCTTAAGGAACTAATTAGATTTAAAGCAGGGCCATAATATAGTGGATCTGAAGTTTTATATTGTACTGCAGTGATAAAAGCAACAGCACAAAGAAATGGCATAATATGCCAAGTGATAATACTTGTTATTGTGAATAAAATGAGGTAGTAGTTGATACATTTTTTTTTTATTCAATTCACAACTCTGGAAGTAGATTTGAAGAATATCAAGTTGTATTTAGTAGTTGAGCAACTGAATTCCTTTTTTAACATTGAAGGATGTTTAACATTTTCATTTAATATGAATCTCATTTAGGACATACAAGAATTGAAAGTAAGATATATTTTGGCTATGTAAATCAATATGTTATTACATACTTTTTTATTGGATTTATTTTTCCATCAGCAAAACATTTCTTAAATACTAATTCCTTTTGGAATTATGCAATTTGTAAGTAAAGTCCAGAACTTTTTAGTTATTCTGGGTATTTTAAATGTTTGCTCCTAAAGTCTTTTTTCATGTACATCAAGATAATGATTGTCTTCCCATGTTTTAAATGTATGATTTATATGCCATATATTTTATTAGTTGTTTTATAAGGGAGAATTGCCCATCTAGAAAATTGTTTTTATAATTTTTAAAAAATCCATTGACTAGAAAATTTAAAAAGCAACTGACTATGTTTGCATTGATCTATTTCTGAGTTGTCTATTCTGTTCCACTGATTTGTGTGCCTGTCCTTTTACTAGAACCATACTGTCCTGATTTATCATAGTTTTATACTGTCTTGATATCAGGTGATATGAGTCTTCAATTGTATTCTCCTTTTCTAGAATTGTTTTGGCTATTCAACTTCCTTTGCCTTTCCATATAAATTTTAATATCAGCCTGTCAATGTCTACCAGAAACACATGCTAGCATCTTGATGGGGATCCCACTGAATCTATAAATCAAATTGTTAAGAACTGGCATTTTAACAATATTGAATCTTTCAATCCATGAACATGGTATACATTTTTAGATCTTCTTTGATTTCTTTCATCAATGTTTTACAGTTTTCTGCATACAGACACTATACATATTTTGTTAGGTTTATACCTAAGTAGTTCATGGGAGAAGAAGCTAATGTAAATGGTTTCTTTTTTGTTTAATTTCAGGATCCAATTATACACTACTAGCATAAAGGAGTACAATTGCCTTTTATATGTTGACTTTGTATCCTACAACCTTTCTAACCTCACTATGTACAGGGGTTTTGTTTTATTTTAGTATATTCTTTAAGATTTTCCACCTAAACTATCATATTTTCTGAAAATCAGAACAGTTTTATTTCTTCCTTTCCAATCTATATACCTTTTATTTCTTTTTCTTTCCTTATTGTTCTAGCTAGGACTCCAGTATGATGTTGAATAGGAAGGGTAAGAGTGGATGTTCTTGCCATGTTCCACAGCTTGGGGGGAAGCATTCAATCTATAACCATTTAGTATGATGTCAACTGTAGGTTTTTCATAGATATTTTTTATCAGGCTAAAGAACTAAATCTAAAACTACTGCTAGCTTGCTGAGATTTTTTAAATCATGAATGGATTTTGAATTTTGTCAAAAGCTTTTTCTGTATCTACTGAGTTGATTTTTTTTCCATATTTAGTCTATTAATATCGTGAGTTATATTGATTATTTGAATGTTGAACCAGCCTTGTATGTGGAGATGAACACTACTTGGTCGTGATGTATTATCCTCTCTCTCTCTCTCTCTCTCTCTCTCTCTCTATATATATATATATATATATATATATATGGATTTGATTTGCTAGTATTTTCTTAAGAATTTTTGCGTTGGTGTTCATGAGAGATATTGGTCTGTAGTTTTCTTTTCTTGTGTGTCTGGTTTTAGTATTAGAGCAATGCTGATGGTATAAAATGAGTTGGGAAGTGTTCCCTATTCTATTTTCTGGAAAAGAGTGTGTAGAATAGGTGTTCTCTCTTCCTTAAATGTTTTGTAGAATTCACCCATGAAACTATCTGGGCCTGGGGTTTTCATTTTAGGAAGGTCTTTAGCCATAAATTCAATTTCTTTAATGCAAATCAGGCTAGATTATCTATTTCTTCTATAGAGAGTTTTGGGGTAATTTATATCTTTCAAAGAATTGGTCCATTTCATCTAAGTTATCAAATTCATGGTCATAGAGTTGTCGCAATATTCCATTATCATTTTAATGTCTATGGGACCAGTAGTGATGCCCCAACCCCCTTCATTCCTGATTTTGGTAATATGTATCTTCTCTCTTTTTTCCTTCCTTAGCCTGGCTAGAGGCTTATCAATTTTATTGCTCTTTCTAAGAACCAGTGTGTTACGGAGAATTTTAAGACATCCTACAGTGTATATGCCCTGTAAAATCATTTCCTCTTCATTCAGTGTGAGTGGGACCTGTCACTATGATGAGATATGATTCTCATGATTATGTTACTTTATATGGCAAAAGGAATTGTATAGATGAAATTAAGGTTCTGGAAAGGGAGATTATCCTGGGTGTGGCTGACTTAATAAGGTGAAAAATCGTAAAAGAGCAGAAAGATTCTCCTGATGGCTAGAGGAGGAAACAAACAGTTATGCTGTAAACTATCTGTGAGGCAGACATGTAGCAAGGGCCTGAGGTCGGCCTCTAGTTGCTGAGGGCCTCAGTCCTATAACTGCAAGGAACTGAATTCTGCCAATAACCTGAATGAGCTTGAAAAAGGATTCTAAGCTCCATGTGAAAACTACAGCCTGGCCGACACCTTGATTGCAGCCTTGTAAGATGCTGACCCAAGTAGCTTGATTATTTCTTAAAGTTTCCATGTCTCTGCAGAAATTACCTATCTGATCTTGCTCTGATTTTACATGTTGTGTATGTTTTCCACTCGAACTTTTAACATAGTAATCATAGCAATTTTTAATTCCCTGTCTCACAGTTCTAACAGCTGTGTCATAACTACATCTGGTTCTGAAGACTGCTTTGCCTCTTCAGACTGTTTTTTTCTTGTCTTTTGGCATGCCTTGTAATTTTCTGTTGAAAGCTGGATATTCTGTATAGAACAGTAGATACTGAGGTAAACAGGCCTTTAGTGTGGGGATTTATATTAATCTAGACAGGAGTTGGGCTGTGCTGAATTTATGTTCCTATGGTTATCAGTGTAGAGAGTCGTCTTTGCTATGGGCATAAGAAACTTCTAATTTCTCTAGTAATCTCTTTTTGCCCCTCCCTCTTGGCTTTGGGGTGTCACTTTTTCCTGCTCCTCAGAGAAAGCGCCTCTCTCGCAGCTCTATCTGCTGAAATCCACTGTTGTTATTACTGGAGACTTATTAGCAAGATGGTAGAGTGGGGGGCCTCGCTAAGGTTCTAAGCCTCAGTCTTTGGAGTGCACAGCAAACCTGTGCCTTGGGGTGTGTGGCCTTCAAATGCATTTCTGCCCCTACTCCAGCTTCTCCCTCCTTCCCTTCCCCTCAGCTGCAGGGAGTATCCAGTAGTGTTCTTGGTCTACAGCCTTGAGGCCCTTCCCCTGCAGATTAAGACTTTTTCTTTTAAGGTGAGATGGGGGAAGGGGGGCTAGGGCTCAAGGGAGTTCCCCTTCCCCAGCTGTAATGGTAGTTCACCAGTGTCCTCAGGTGATGTTCTTCCCCCTGCAGATTAAGCTTTTGTTCCTTAAGGGAGAGGGGGCCTAAATGGATTTCTCAGTGGTTCCTGTTACCCTGCCCCAGCCAGCACCATGAAGGGAGTTTTCTCCAGATTTTTCCTGATCTTCCCTGTGAGAGACAGGTGGAGTTCCTAGAGGAAAAGCCTGCAAAAGGGCAGGGACCACGCCCCTCCAGTTTGCTGCCCCCAGGAGCTTCACACCCTCAAGCTAGCCCACACACAGCCTCCAACAATTTGTCAAATGTTTTACTTTAGTCTTCCTACCAATTATTATGGCAACTGGTGATATCTATGGAATCTGGTGGCTTTGGCCCCAGGTAAGCAAAAGCTCAGCTCTTGTGTGTGTGTGTGTGTGTGTGTGTGTGTGTGTGTGTCTCTCTCTTTCTCTCTCTTTTTGAAATGCCTATGTGCCCAGTGACCTCAGTTCTCTGCTAATTTCCAGTCAGTCCAGATTTTTCTTGTTGTAAGAGAGGGAGGTCTTTGTAATTCTCCACACTTCTGAGATGAAACCAGAAGGCTATTTATTTATTTTTAAAGGATAAGAAGTAAGTATGAAAAATGTTAACATCTGATATAAGTAGGTGGTGAGTAGGTAGGTTTTGGTTATATTCTTATGCTCTTCTATATTTTATTATTTCAGTAATATTTCAAAATATAAAGTCAAGGTTGAGGTGGCCATGGCAGAAAATAGTACTATAATATAAATAGACTGAACTATGTATACAGCATTTGGTTCTTCTTGTTCAATAATTTACAAAGATCACCTGAATTTTTAACAACTAGCATTTTTGGTAATACTTTAGAAACTGTTCTGAAAAAATATAAATCATCCCAATACACCATTAAATTTCATTGTCAAAGAAATGAAAGAAGAAACTGAAATAGACAAATTAATGCCCTAAAAGAGAACAATTTAGTTTGAAATGTGCACATTTACAAATCAAAGTATATGAAGGGAAATGGATGTGGCTCAAGCTATTGGGCTCCTATCTACCATATCGGAAGTCTAGGGTTCGATTCCCGGGACCTCCTGGTGAAAGGCAAGCTGGCCTGTGCGGCAAGCTGCCCTGACCAGAGAGCCGGCCCATGCAGAGTGCTGACCTACGCGAGGTGCTGACCTGTGCAGGAGTGCTGGCCTGCACGGAGAGCTGGTGCAGCAAAATGTTGCAACAAAAAGAGACACAGAGGAGAGACAATGAGAGATGCAGCAGACCAGGGAGGTGAGGTGGCGCAAGAGATTGAGCGCCTCTCTCCCACTCCAGAAGGTCCCAGGATCGGTTCCCGGTGCTGCCTGAAGAAAAGACAAGCAGACACAGAAGAACACACAGAGAGCAGAGGGTGAGTGCAAAAACAACGGCGGGGGGGGGGAATAAATTTAATAAATCTTTAAAAATACATAAATAGGGAAGCGGCTGTGGCTCAATCAGTGGGGCTCCCGTTTACCATATGGGAGGCCCCGGGTTCGGTTCCCGGGGCCTCCTGGTGAAGGCAAGCCCACCCGCACGGCGTGGTTAGCTGACCCAGCGAGCACAAGCAGCAAGGGGGGGATAAATGAATAAATAAATAAAATCTTTAAAAAAAAAAAAATACATAAATATATAAAAAAAAAATTATATGAAAATTTTACATGTTACTTGATTTACCATTCTTTAAACTGATATCCACCATCGTTCTTAGTATTCACAGAAATTTAGTCATGAATGCCTACACCAACAGACCACAACAGTCAGCAAGCACCAGTTCCTAGACCGCAGTATATTATGCAACACCTAATAACTAACATCTTAAGCCTTAGGACTGCCACTCCTCCTCTTACCCACATTCATAATTTAATATAATCAGTAATCGTATGTAAATGAGCAGCAGCTTGGTAAAATCTACCTCATGGAAAGAACTTTCCTTTTTTATTTAAATAATTCACTATCTTGGATAATAGCAAATAAATTATATGCTATTTTTAAAATGAACCATTTAAAGACTCCAAAATTTCAGAGTCATCTTAAGAATGCTAAGTTCAATTAAAGCAGATGACTATCTAACATACTCCTTCTATGTATCTAAGACCATTCGAGCCACTCTGGGATGAGATGGGCAGACGTTAATAACCCTGCCATCACACCAGACACATCGATGGCTTACAGGGCTGGGAAAAGCCTGAGGACCACGCAGTCTGGAACGAGTCGGCGGTAAATTTCATCAGCAAAGGGAGCTGCTTTGAATTATTTGTATGCTTTAACATTCAAGTCTGTGTTCCAATTAAAAAGAAAAAAGGCTACAGTTTTTCATGAACCAAATTCTAATGTGGCCTTCGTCGGAATGAATGAAGACAGGACTATAATGAGACCAAGATGGGATGAAAGTGTGGCTTTAATTGCCATGCATGGCTCTGTGAGCTGTACCCCAGGTAGAGCTACAGTCAGGGTGAGCACTTAGACAGTTAAATCGCATGCTTCAGCCTGCCTGAAAACCACCGCTTGTCAACAGGGCGTTTTACGAACCAGCTTCATCTTTGCATTGATTGCAACGGCCCAAAATTAGATTTCGTACCCAGTTTGAGAGCCAGGCAGAGTATTCAGCTTAAAAGTTGGCAGCACCCTAGACTTGGCTGTCACCTGAAATATCTGTTAATGGAACTCATTTAAATTCAAGTTGTGAAATAAAAGAGTTAAATCGAATTTTTAAAATCTGAGACTAAAAAAAGAGGTAAGATATATGGATTTTGATCCACCACTCACAGAAGCTCACACACAATACAGTCGCATGGATTACACGCGCCAAAGAGATAATCTGTCCTGTGACATTCTGAATCGAATAAGACAACAGTCCCTGAAGAAATACCAATAAGCAGAAAAGTGATTTCTCAACATTTAAAACCGCAGGCACCTGACATGCTCCATATTTGACTGTGTTTAAACGTTCATATTAAGTCACCAGAGCCTAGTGTAATTACTCATTTAACACAAAGTAACTGAAACTACTTTCATATGGCAACTGTATCTTTTGTAGTCCCGATGGCAATTATTCTAGTTTCAAGGTTTTGGAGAGAAAAGTTGCATGCACATACACACAAAGTTGCACACATTCACGATTTTGCAACTGAAACAGCTAAGGACTGAATTGTGAATATAAACCAGGCTGTCAAACATCAATTAGAATGACAATAAGCTTGATTCTTTTTCTATTGTGCCCATGAAGCTACCAATATTACATTGGAACTACAGGTTTAGCAGTTACAACTTGATCATTTGCATGCTTTTAAGCAGTTGCAATGTATCTTTTGCCCATAATCTGTCAACCTATTCATTTGAATGTCTTATCTTTACTACAAATTGTATCTGGTCAGAAAGCAAACCCTATCTGACTGAAGATTATACCACCGATGAGATACTGGCCAAATATGCACGGACTTGCTAGTAATATGCTCACATTTTAAAACTTAAATCAAGTCTACCTAATCGTAATCATGACCAAAATGTACATCAATTCAATATTTTAAGTACATTTTTTTCTTCCGTGATTTACGAAAAAAAAACTTGTTTTTACTTTTAGTCTGGGCCATAATGTACTGAGGCTTCTTAGCTAACTCAGATCTAGCCCAATGGCCTCATTTTCCAGCCAAGGAAAGGACACCCCCGAAAGCTCCCCGCCCCCCAGCCTTGCGCAGGTAGCCAGAGCCAGAATAGAGCCAACTTCCCAGCGTTGACCGGCAGCCACCGTGTTGTCCTGCCTCCTCAGAACTGCCTAGACGCGGAGACGGTGGCCAGGGCCTCCCCACAGCTCCCGGGGGAGCTGCTCAGGGCTCTCGGATGAGCGGGGCTCTGTGGTTCCCCTGCCCTGGGCCTCCACCGGGGCCCACCGGCCTCCAGAAACGCAGGGCAGGATGCGGTGTGGCTCGGACAACCTCTCCACTTGCCAACGCAGGCACAGACTGTCAAGACCACTTTGTTTTTCACCCAGACTCCCAGACACATGATATCAGCTCTTTGCTGATTTTCCTCAGGAAAAACTTGGTCCCCGAGGAAGTATGACAGCAAATGAAACAATCCTTCCTCCTTGACAAGCAAAGCAGCAGCTGAATCCTGACTGGAGTAGATAACCGGGCTAAGGTGCACTTTCTGGCCCTCACTCCACAAACAGCTTGTTAGCCTGGCTGGCAATGATCTGCACTGCAGCCTGAGGCTCTCCCTGCCCGGCTCCATCCCGCCTTCCCCCAATAAACTTCTTGCACTCCTAATTCCATCTCAGCAGCGGCTTCTCTGAGGACCCAACTGCTAACCACCACCTATGTCTTTTTCTCAGGGTCTCAGAGTGGCTTCATACGTATGCTAATAGCTAATATGTGCTAACTAATTAATGTGAACCCAACACCACTCTAAGGGGGCCTACACGTGTGTGCTCACGGAGCCGTGGCTACAGTGGCCACCTCTGCATTCCAGGAGCCAGGCACAAAGCAGGCCCTCGATAAAGACTGAAGACCCGTGCAATGGAACTGACCTGACCACCTTTACAGGGGATGCAGGAAAGGCTGAAATCATCTGTAAGAGACCAGGGCAAAACAAATGTTCCTCCGGCATACACTGTGTATTTCTGTGGGGTACGAGGGAGAAGGGAAAAGAGAAGATTTATTTAGCAATATTATCCAAGCTGCAGATCTTTTTACGTTTACTTCTCTACCTTTAACCTAAAAAAAAAAAGCTAATGGTACATTAAGTAAAATTATTATTTTAAGAAGGTAATCATTTAGTAAAAGTTGAATGGGGGGAAAACAAAAACAAAAAAAGTTGAACAGATGAATGAGAACATCTACAAAGTTAAAGTTCAGTCATCATGCAACTTGTTCTCATATGAAGACATTTGATCCATTTCCTATTCTTCAATAAGACTTGGGAAGATGGCATATATTCCTTACAGCATCTTCAAATAAAAGAGATTTCGTTCAACCTGTCATATTTACTCTGTGCTCTAGACTTGGAATGATTGGCTTCCTGTTCTTGAAGATACTGAATTTTCTTTCATATAAAAATATATCACCCTGAATAATGTGTACGTTTGGCAGGCATGTGAGTCTTATTTTGTTATCTCTAATTCTTACAATGTGGTTTAGGAGCTTCAATAATACTGATCAGAGGGAAAAAAGCTTAGAGATATTCTGTGCTTAATGAATGCATGAACACAGTACAAGAGTGTTATAATTTTTGGTTAGCAAAAGCAAATTTTCAATTATATGCCCATATTTGGACTAATCCTGCAGGGGAAAGCGCTAAGTTAGGGGCCACTACTTCAAGCTCCCCTTGCACCAGGGGCTCGTCAGCAATAACAACATTATTAACCTGTAGCTGGACTTGACATACATTATTTTTTATTCATCACTGTGTTTCCAGAGCCTACCAGTACCGGGCACACAATAAAATCTCTAGTCCTTACAAAAACTCTACAAGGGTACCAGTATCGTCTCTTTTCACAGATGAAGGAAACACTTCAGAGAGGTGAAGAAGAGCCATTAGCAGGGAGCTGGGCCCAGGCATGGCACCTCTGGCATGGCAATTAGTGCCCAATGCCAGGATGGCTGGGGTTCTTACCTGTCACCTCACTAGAGTGTGAGCCACTTGGGGAGGGACTTGACCTGGGTGATCTCTCTCTCTCTCTCTCTCTCTCTCTCTCTCTCACACACACACACACACACACACACACACACACACACACACACTCCCACACACACTTGCCTTGTCCAGCTCCTCTTCTGGCCACTCCTTCTAAGTCTCCATTACGGTTTTACTCTCAAGGCTGGGGTGCCCTGCTCCTCTTCTCTTCTCTGGCTGCACTTGCTCTCCAGGTGATCTCATCCAGTCGGGGCTTTGGATGACTCCAAAATCCCCGTGTCTAGCCTGGACCTGTCCCCTGAACTCCTTAATATGCTTCCCGTTGCTCAGGACAAAAGCTCAGAGTCATCCCAGGCTCCTCTCTCCCTCACCACGCATCCAGTCTCATCAGCAAATCCTGCTGGCTCTGCTTCAAAGGCCACTCCCTTAGTCTCTCTGGATTCCTGCACTGCCTCCAAACTGCTGTCCCTGCTTCCCCCCCTTGACCCTTGCAGTCTATTCTCAAAACAGCAGCCAAAGGGAACCTGTGAAAGCCTCTCCAATCACATTACTCCTCTGCTCAGAACTGCCCCATTACTTCCGGTCTCAGGCAGAGTCACCAGTCCTCACAGGGTCCCTACCTTATCTAGAGTCCCATGACCTCTAACCTCGCCTCCTCCTGCTCTCCCCCCTCCAGCACAATGGTCTTGTTCCTCCAAACTCACAGGGATGCTCCCTCCTCAGGGCCTTTGTATGTGCTGTGCCCTCTGCCTGAAAGGCCCTTTCCCCAGACACAGAGCTCCTTTCCTCTGGTGCTGACAGAAAAGTCACCTTTTTACTGAGGCCTTTTCTGGCCTATCTTAAATTATAACCCACTCCCAACATTCATATCCCCCCTTCCCTGTTTTTTTTTTCCTCCTCAACACTTACACTCTCCAACATACTATATAACTTATTTATTATGTTTATGGCTTATTGTCTGTCTACCTCACCATCATGTAAACACCACAGGAGCAGGAACTTTGTCTGATTTGTTCACCTACACTGTATTTGTCAGCCAAAGTGGTGCTGATGCAAAATACCAAAAATCTGCTGGTTTTTATACAGGGTATTTATTTGGGGTAGAAGTTTACAATTACCAGGCCAAAAAGCGTAAGTTACTTCCCTCATCCAACTCTGTGAGGGGTCCGACTTCCTGGGCTCCTCTCTTCCCGGGGCTTGAGTCTCTCCAGGTTCAGCTGCTAGGTCTCTCCACAAGGCCAGCTGTAGACTGTCAGGCAAACAGCTCATCTCTTCCCGTGGCCTTCTCTCCTTCCTCACAACCAAGCTCCTCTGTGCTTGCTTCCCTGGGCTCCAACATCAAAACTCCAATTCTGGGAAGCGGCTGTGGCTCAATCAGTGGGGCTCCCGTTTACCATATGGGAGGCCCCGGGTTCGGTTCCCGGGGCCTCCTGGTGAGGGCAGGCCCGCCCGCGCGGCGTGGTTAGCTGACCCAGCGAGCACAAGCAGCAAGGGGGGGATAAATGAATAAATAAATAAAATCTTTAAAAAAAACACTCCAATTCTGTCCTTCCCCAGGTCTTTTATCTTTGAGCCCCACCCACCAAGGGGTGGGGCTCAAAGCCCTACTGATGTGGCCCAATTAAAGCCCTAATCATAACTTAATCACGCCCAGAGGAACAGGCCAGTTTACCAGCATAATCCGTATCTATTTTTGGAATTCATAAATAATATCAAACTGCCACATACCCCTAACCCCAGTGCCTAGAAAAGACTACCACCATGAACACTGGAGGGATAGCTGGAATTCAGAAGTGAACTAACTAGCTCAAAGTTATAGTGCCGAGCCTAGAACCCAGGTCTGACTCTAAAACCAGTGTTCGTATTCACTAATTTCTAATAAAATAAAGATGCTTTATCACTACACACTCATATATACCCAAACCTGTAAAATTTCAGACTAAAATACAAATCGAGAGATCTATTCCCCCTGGCTCATCTGGTACTTTCATTAACCTCATATTAACTCGGAAGACAAGGGGGACTTAAAAAAAATTGTATAACTATAGTATTAACCTGAGAGATACTTCAATCACAAGAGGCTGAAGGATGAATGCATTCCAATCCCTGAAGAAAAGTCAATAAATCATATAAAAATAATTTTTAACTTTAAATAAAAACAAAAGTCCCAGCATTAACATTTTAGCTTAATTATTATTATTATTATTATTACTTACACACATGGATTGGAAACTTTTTCCCTAAACATGATTGTAATCACACTGCATAGACAATTATATAGCCTGCTTTTTTTTTTTTTGTATCATTTTTTTTTTTTTTTAAAGATTTTATTTATTTATTCATTTATCCCCCCCCTTGCTGCTTGTGCTCGCTGGGTCAGCCAACCACGACGCGCGGGCGGGCCCGCCCCCACCAGGAGTCCCCGGGAACCGAACCCCGGGCCCCCCATATGGTAAACGGGAGCCCCACTGATTGAGCCACAGCCGCCTCCCGTATATAGCCTGCTTTTTACTCTCTCATATCATATTTTCTTTATCGCTCCATAGAAATTTTTTTTTTTTAATCAAACAATATATTACACAATATATTTGGTTCATAGTAACGCATTCATACAGTATTTGTCCTTTTGTGTCTGGCTTGCTTCACTCAACATAATGTCCTCCAGGTTCATCCATGTTGCCATATGCTTTATGACTTCATTTCTTCTTACAGCTCCATAATATTCCATCGTGTGAATAGACCACAGTTTGTTTATCCATTCATCTGTTGATGGACACCTGGGTTGTTTCCAACTTTTGGCAATGATGAATAATGTGGCTATGAATATCGGTGTGCAGATGTCTATACCCAGTAGTGGTATTGCAGGGTCACGTGGCAAGTCTATATACAACTTCTTTAGGAACTGCCAAACAGTCCTCCATAGTGGTTGTACCATCCTGCATTCCCACCAACAGTGAAGAAGTGTTCCTATCTCTCCACATCTTCTCCAACACTTGTAGTTCTCTGTCTTTTTCATAGTGGCGATTCTGATAGGTGTGAAATGATATCTCGTTGTAGTTTTGATTTGCATTTCCCTAATCATGAGTGATGTTGAGCATTTCTTCATGTGTTTTTTTTTTTTTGCCATTTGTATTTCTTCTTTGGAGAAATGTCTGTTCAAGTCTCTGGCCCATTTTTTAATTGGGTCATTTGTCTTTTTATTGTTGAGTTGTAACATCTCTTTATATATCCTGGATATTAAACCCTTATCAGATATGTGATTTCCAAATATTTTTTCCCATTGAGTTGGCTGCCTTTTCACCCTTCTGACAAAGTCCTGTGAGGTGCAAAAGTGTTTAATTTTGAGGAGGTCCCATTTATCTACTTTTTCTTTTGTTGCACGTGCTTTGGGTCTGAGGTCCAAGAAACCACCACCTACTACAAGGTCTTGGAAGATGTTTCCCTACATTTTCTTCTAGAAGTTTTACGGTCCTGGCTTTTATATTTAGATCTTTGATCCATTTTGAGTTGATTCTTGTATAGGGCGTGAGATAGGGGTCCTCTTTCATTCTTTTGGTTATAAATATCCAGTTCTCCCAACACCATTTGTTGAAAAGACTGTTTTTTCCCATCAGCGTGGGCTTGGTAGGTTTGTCAAAAACCAGTTGACTGTATAGGTGAGGGTATATTTCTGGTTTCTCAGTTCTATTCCACTGATCGATATGTCTATCTTTATGCCAGTACCATGCTGTTTTGACCACTGTAGCTTTGTAATATGTTTCAAGGTCAGGCAGTGAAATTCCTCCCACATTGCTCTTCTTTTTTAGAATGCTTTTGGCTATTCGGGTGCACTTACCCTTCCAGATGAATTTGGTAATTGCCTTTTCTAATTCTGTAAAGTAAGCTGTTGGGATTTTGATTGGTATTGCATTGAATCTATACATCAGTTTGGGCAAGATTGACATCTTCACTATATTTATTCTTCCAATCCAGGAACACGGAATGTCTTTCCATTAGTTTAGGTCTTTTTAATTACTTTTAGCATTGTTTTGTAGTTTTCTGCATATAGGACCTGTACTTCCTTGGTTAAATTAACTCTAGGTATTTGAGTCTTTTTGCTACTATTGAAAATGGAATTTTCCTCCTGATTTCCTCCTCAGATTGTTCAGTACTAGTGTACAAAAACATTACTGATTTTTGCGTGTTGATCTTATATCCTGCCACTTTGCTGAACTCATTTATTAGTTCAAGTAGCTTTGTTGTGGATACTTCAGGATTTTCTAAATACAGGATCATGTCATCTGCAAACAGTGAGAGTTTTACTTCCTCTTTTCCTATTTGGACGCCTTTAATTTTTTTGTCTTGTCTAATTGCCCTAGCTAGAACTTCTAGTACAATGTTGAATAACAATGGTGACAGTGGGCATCCTTGTCTTGTTCCTGATCTTAGGGGGAAAGCTTTCAACCTTTTCCCATT
>JAKSZT010023082.1:3849755-3866883 GCA_026826555.1 Tolypeutes matacus
TGTCTTGTTCCTGATCTTAGGGGGAAAGCTTTCAACCTTTTCCCATTGAGTATGATGTTGGCTGTGGGTTTTTCATATATGCCCTTTATCATATTGAGGAATTTTCCTTTTATTCCTATCTTTTGAAGTATTTTTATCAAAAAAGGATGTTGGATTTTGTCGAATGCCTTTTCTGCATCTATTGAGATGATCGTGTGGTTTTTTTTCCTTCAATTTGTTAATGTGGTGTATTACATTGATTGATTTTCTTATGTTGAACCAGCCTTGCATACCAGGAATAAATCCCACTTGGTCGTGATGTATAAGTCTTTTGATATGCTGTTGGATTCGATTTGCAAGTATTTTGTTGAGAATTTTTGCACCTATGTTCATGAGAGAGATTGGTCTGTAACTTTCTTTTCCTGTGGAATCTTTATCTGGCTTTGGTATTAGGGTGATGTTGGCTTCATAAAATGTGTTGGGTAATTTTCCCTCCTCTTCAATATTTTGGAAGAGTTTAAACAGGATTGGTGTTAATTCTTTTACAAAAGCTTGGAAGAACTCACCTGTGAAGCCATCTGGTCCTGGACTTTTCTTTGCTGGGAGATTTTTGATGACAGATTCAATCTCCTCAATTGTGATTGGTTTGTTAAGGTCTTGTATTTCTTGTTGTGTCAGTGTAGGTTGGTTATGAGTTTCTAGAAATTTGTCCATTTCATCCAGGTTGTCTAGTTTGTTGGCATATAGTTTCTCATAGTATCCTCTTATGATTCTTTTTATTTCTGTGAGGTCATTTGTAATTTCCCCCCTTTCATTTCTGATTGTATTTATTTGCATCTTCTCTCTTTTTTTCTTTGTTAGTCTAGCGAGGGGTTTGTCAATTTTATTGATCTTCTCAAAGAACCAGCTTTTGGTTTTGTTGATTTTCTCTATTGCTTTTCTGTTCTCATTTTCATTTATTTCCGCTCTAATCTTTATTATTTCTTTCCTTCTTTTTGCTTTGGGATTGGTTTGCTGTTCTTTTTGTAGTTTCTCAAGTTGTTCAGTTAAATCTTTGAGTTTAGCTTTTTCTTGTTTCTTAATATAGGCATTTAGGGCTATAAATTTCCCTCTCAAGACTGCCTTTGCTGTATCCCATAAGTTTTGATATGTTGTGTTCTCATTTTCATTTGTCTCAATATATTTACTGATTTCACTTGCAATTTCTTCTTTGACCCACTGAATATTTAGGAGTGTGTTGTTCAGTCTCCACACATTTGCAAATTTACTTTTTTCCTGTCTGTTATTCATTTCTAGTTTCATTCCATTATGATCTGAGAAGGTGCTTTGTATAATTTCAATCTTTTTATATTTATTGAGAGCTGTATTGTGACCTAACATGTGGTCTATCCTGGAGAAAGATCCATGGGCACTTGAGAAGAATGTATAACCCGCTGGGTTTGGATGCAGTGTTCTGTATATGTCTGTTAGGTCTAACTTGTTTATCATATTGTTCAAGTTCTCTGTTTCCTTGTTGATCTTCTGTCTAGTTGTTCTATCTAATGATGTGAGAGGGGTGTTGAAGTCTCCCATGATTATTGTAGAAATGTCTATTTCTCCCTTCAGTTTTGCCAGAGTTTGTCTCATATATTTTGGGGCACCCTGGTTAGGTGCGTAGCTATTTATGACTGTTATATCTTCCTGGAGGATCGTCCCTTTTATTAATATATAATGGCCTTTCCCATCTCTTATCACTTTTTTGCATTTGAAGTCTGTTTTGTCTGATATTAGTATAGCTACCCCTGCTCTTTTCTGTTTACTATTCGCGTGGAGTATCTTTTTCCAACCTTTTACTTTCAGCCGGCTTGTATCCTTGGGTCTGAGGTGAGTTTCTTGTAAGCAGCATATGGATGGCTGATGTTTTTTTATCCATTCTGTCATCCTGTATCTTTTGATTGGGGAATTTAATCCATTCACATTCAATGATATTACTGAAAATGCACTATTTATTTCCTCCATTTTATTCTTTGGTTTTCATATGTCCTCTTATTTTTCTCTTTCTTTTTACTCTTTTGGTTATCCTTTCTGCTTTTCTTTCTTCTATACTCTCCTCCAAGCCTCTCTCTCCTGTCTTTTTCTTTCAGGTTCTAAGGCTTCCTTTAATATTTCCTGCAAAGGTGGATTCTTTTCTGAAAACTCTCTTAGTTTCTGTTTGTTTGTGAATACTTTATATTCACCTTCATATTTGAAGGACAGTTTTGCTGGATAAAGAATTCTCGGCTGGCAGTTTTTCTCTTTCAGTTTCCTAATTGTATCATACCAATGTCTTCTCTCCTCCATGGTTTCTGAAGAGAAATCTGCACTAAATCTTACTGGATGTCCTTTGTACGCGATCATTTGCTTCTCTTTTGCTGCTCTGAGAATTTTCTCTTTATCATTTACATTTGCATTTTGAATAATATGTGTCTTGGTGTAGGTCTATTTGGATTTATTCTTATTGGGGTACGGTGAGCTTCTTGGACATGTAAGTTCATTTCTTTCGTGAGAGTTGGGAAATTTTCAGCTATTATTTCCTCAGATACTCTTTCTGCCCCTTTTCCTTTTTCTTCTCCTTCTGGAACTCCCATGACACGTATGTTCTTGCGTTTTGTGTTGTCATTCAACTCTCTGAGCCCCTGCTCAATTTTTTCCATTCTTTTCTCTCTCTCTTCTTTTCTCTCTTCAATTTTAGCTGCTTTATCTTCAGTATCACTTATTCTTTCTTCTCTCATTTCGAGTCTGCTGTTGTATGCTTCAAATGTATTTTTGACTTCACCTATTGTGTCTTTCATTCCCATGAACTCCGTTACTTTTCTGTTCAGGATTTCAAATTCTTCTTTGCGTTCGCTCAGTGACTTCTTGATGTCATTGATCTCTTTAACTATATTCTCTTTCATCTCATTAATTTGATTTTGGAAATTTGTGCTCATCTCACTGATTAGTTCTCTCAAATTCTGCATCTCTATGGGACTTTGCTGTATTCCTTTTCTTGGGCCATGTCTTCTATTTTCTTAGTATGGCTCGTAATTTTTTGCTGGTGCTTAGGCATCTGGTTAGGTTGTATTTTACTTAGATGCTCTATCTCTTTCTCTTTTATGGGCTTTTAGTGGCAGGAGGCTGTGAGTTACCACAGCTCTTTGATTTTTGGCTCAACCTTGATTGTTAGGACTGTTCTGCTGGTTGCTCAAAACTGGGCACTGGACCCAGTAATTTGTTGTAGAGTCGTTTCCTAGGGCCTTGGGCAGGGAGGCTATAGAGGACAGGAAAAGCCTCTCTTACTTATTAATTTTCTTATGTGCACTTCCTTGGTCTGCCAGGAGATGGCACTTGTTGGCAGCTCGCAATTCAATGCCTGGTCGGAGCATATTTGTTGTGACACAGACCAGAGCAATGTGATAGATCTTCCTGTCTGGGGACTAGGAGCCCTGTGATTCAAACTTTCTGAGACAGTTCTCCAGACTTCTCTCATAGCGCCCCCCTTTTCCCAGCTAGGAAATATTTCCACTCCCTTCTGAATTCTCAACAATCAGTCCCTTTTAGTAGAGGAGGAGACTGGGAGGTTTGTATATCTCTAGCCCCTTGCAGGCTCCAAGGCATACAATAGCGCAGCCCCACCCAGCCTGGAAGGGCTCTCAGGACAGGGCAGACCAAACCTGTGAGTCCAAAGCAGGGTCAGCCCCAGGCTCTCTCTCCCCTCTCCCGTGGAGTCCTCAACAATTAGTCCAGGCTAGAAGAGAGGGATGTTGGTAGGGTCGGATTTCTCCAGTCCTTTCCAGGCTCCCAGGGCAAACGCGGTGTGGACACACCGTGGGGCTCTGCAGCCCAAATTTCAGGTCAGAGCCTGAGTCAGCCTAAGGCTGTGTCCCTCTCTCTCCCCTTTCCGGGAGTGGCAGATCCCTGAAGTCCCCTTTGTCTGTGGTCTCAGGCCCAGGGGCCCGAGAATTCTGAAGAGTGTGGGCGAGGGTGCCGGCAGCAGCAGAAGCTGCTACTTGCAACTCACAGTTCTGTCCTCGTGATCTCCCTCTTCTGTCCCTCTCTCCTCTGGGTGGTGTGCAGCCTTCACCTGCTGTCCTAAACCCTAGAAGATCTTTTTCGGGGCTCTTTCAGCTTGTCCTCTAGCTATTTTTCTGGAGAAGAGATTCCCGTGTCTTACTAGTCCGCCATCTTCCCAGAAGTCCCCTCCATAGAATATTATAGCCAATATTTTTAAGCTATGTAATGAAGTCTGAGCAAGTAAAAAGAAAAACAAGGAATACAAATGTCAACTAAGCATGGACGCCCGGAAGTGCTGGTAGGCCCTTCATCATCAAACAGACTGCTAGGGCCTCACCACTGGACCTGTCCCTGGCACATTTCCTAGGGGCAGCCACGCTGTTTCTGGCAGTCACAACCCATGATCGTGGCTACCTCCACCACCACCACCATCCAAAGAGTAAGGGCTGAGCTCGGTGTGGACTCAGTAACCACAGGTGTAGGGAGACGAGCAACCAAGATCTTCCCTCACTCAGCAAATATCTATAAGCACTACTACCCACCAGGCACCGGAGCCACAGTGCTGAACAGAGGGCATGGGACTGACAGTCCAGGAGGGAAGAGAGACATCTGTCAAACAGCCACAAAAACAGAAGCTCAAGCCACTGAGCCATAACCCCGGACTCAGCCGCCTGCCACTCGAGCTCTCTCACTTCCGGAGACCCCATTCTCCCTGCCGCTGCCTTCTGCAAGGCATTTGTACTGAGGAAAAGGAATCCTATCACGTGCTGGCGATCCAGAACCTCAGCTCTTTCAACCCCCTTCCTGAGGCAAAGGGCGATGGCCCACTTCCTGCTGGGACTGTAGATTATATAAGAATGCAAAGAGATCAGCAGCAAGACCCTTGCTGCTGCCCAAGGGGTCACTGAAATGACAATAAAAAGACACTAGTGAAGGCGGTGAAGAAGAAATTTGCCTGCAGTGGTGCCGTAACTGAGCATCCAGAATACGGAGAAGTGATTCAGCTACAGGGTGGCCCGCACGGAACACATGCCAGTTGCTTGTAGAGACTGGACTGCTTAGGATTGACCTGCTGGAGGTTCGCAGGTGTACGCGTCCCTGGCTCGCTGGAGCAGAAGCGAGGGTTTCCCTGCAATGAGTAGGAAATTTCCCTTTGGTCCCTCGTCACAAGTTTAAAAACCTCACAGCTTGGCTGCTGTAACCATCTGGGCTCTGCTCTTAACTTGGACTAGTGTGACTCCTTCATGCAATAAACTGAAAAGACCTAGGGGAGGGTTTTACAAAAATGGGCATTTATAAGAATCTGAAGGTCGAGGAAGCTTTCCCTGGGAGAGTGTGAGCTGAGCTCTGAGGCTGAGGAGGCATGAATGAGGTGCAGGGATATAAAGTGGAGATGAGGCTGGAAAGAAAGGTGGGGGCTGCAGCACCATAGGACCTTGCAGGCCAAACAAGGATAGAGTTGGGTCTCTATCCTACCAACAAGGGAAGGTGGCCAAGAAAGGACTTTAAAGGCATGTGGGGTACATGGGGGGAGGGGAGAGCAGACATGGGAGGAGACTGCCCCAGGAGACCAGGCCCAGGCAGGGGCCTGCATCCGGGCACTTTCAACAACATGGTCTCTGTGGCCAACACCTCCTCTGGCCCAACTCCCCCCCACACACACATTCTTTGCTTTTCTCCTCCCGCCTCTCGAGTCCACCTCTATCACTGGCTCCACAAGTCTGAAGGCAAGCCACAGACTAAATGGCAATGCCTCCTTACAAGTGCTCAGAGCAGGGGATGGAGCTTCCCTAAATCCTAGCCTAGACCATCACGAGAAGATGCCAGACTCTGACCCCCTCCCCCAGATGATTATAACACCCACATCAGCCAAGAATTTTAGGCAATGGAAAAGGTTTTTATTTTTTTTTTTAATTAAATGGAAAACGACAAGGAAAAGCATTAGGAATCCTATGAGACACTGAGGCTGAATCTCACAACTAGAAACACTGCTGGGTCTGGGCACAGCCTGGTCAGCAGGACTTTGTTAAGCTCCCCAGGTGATACTCTTGTGTGGCCAAAATCGAGCCCCATTGGAGTTCTTTTATTTTTTTTCCAACTATTTATTTTGAAATAATTATATACTCATCAGAACTTACAAAAAATAGGACAGAGTCCCATGAATCCTTCCCCCAGCTTTCCCCAGTGGTGATATCTTACATGACTATAGCACAATATCAAACAAAGAATTTGACATTGATTCAATACTGTCAACAATACTACAGGGAAGCGGCTGTGGCTCAATCAGTAGGGCTCCCGTTTACCATATGGGAGGCCCCGGGTTCGGTTCCCAGGGCCTCCTGGTGAAGGCAAAGCCCGCCCGCACGGCGTGGTTGGCTGACCCAGCGAGCACAAGCAGCAAGGGGGGGATAAATGAATAAATAAATAAAATCTTTAAAAAAAAAAAACAATACTACAGACCTTATTCCGTTTTCATCAGCTTTCCATCCACCACTAATATATGTGTGTGTACAACTCTATGCAATTTGATCCAATGTATAGATTTGTGTAACCACCAACACAATCAAGACACAGAAATATTCCATTCCCACAAAGGCACTCCCACATGCTAAACCTTTATAGTCACACCAGTTCTCTTCCTGCCCCCACACCCCGTCACTATCCCTTGGAAACCAATAATCTGTTCTCTGACTGTATAGTTTTGTCATTTTGAGAATGTTATATAGATTGACTCATACAGCATATACTATTTAAGATTGGCATTTTATTTTTCTCAGAAAGCCTGATGCTCTTGGGATCCATCCACATTATTGCATGTAACAACAGTTCACTCCTTTTTATTGCTGAGTAGTATGGATATACCATGGTGTATTTAATCATTCACCTCTTGAAGGACATTCAGGCTGTTTCCAGTTTGGGGCTATTACAAATAAAGCTGCTATGAACATTTGTGTACAGGCTTTAGTGTGAACCTAAGTTTTTATTTCTCTGGGATAAATGTCTGTTGTAGTTTGCTAGGCTGCCAAAAGCAGAAACCATGAAATGGATTCTCTTTTAACAGTGGGAATTTATTAGCTTACAAGCTGACAGTTTCAAGGCTAAGAAAAATGTCCAAATCAAGGCATCATCAAGGCAATGCTTTCTCCCCAGAGATCAGCGGCCAGTGATCCTGGACTCCTCTGCCACATGGCAAGGCACAAGGCAGCGCTTGCTGGGCTCTCCCTTCTCTTTTGGGTTTCACTGCTTTCAGCTTCTTGCTTCCATGACTTTCTCCTTCCCGCTGAATTTCATTCTCTTATAAAGGCCTCCAGTAAGAGGATTAAGATCCACCCTGAATGAGGTGGGTCACATCTTAAGATCCTACTCACCAAAAGATCCAACTTACCCACAGGAATGGACTTTTTATTTTTCAAGAGGTACCAGGGACTGAACCCAGAACCTCGTACATTGGAAGCAGGCACTCAACCACTTGAGCTATATCCGCTTCCCTCCCCCCCGCTTTATTTTTATATTTATAAAGTCAATGTTTTTATTTGACTGTACAAAACTAGCAACGGAGAAGAATCTGCTACTAGCAGAGACTATTTTCCATCGCTGTATAATCATACTCCTCTATCATTGGCAGGGATCTGGTTACTAAGTGGATGAAGGGCCACACAGCCTCAGGAAAGAGAAGGTCTGAGAGAATGAAGTCACAGGTGTATCAAGGAGCAGGAGCATGCTTCCTTATCAGGATAAAATGTTTATCAGTTTTTGAACAAAATGAGGAACAGATTAACTTTAAGAACACACTTTTCTGAGTACATACAGCTTCAAACCACGGCAATGTCCAGTTTTATGAGAAACTGCCAAACAATTTTCCAGAGCAGCTGAACCATTTTACATTCCCACTAACAATGTATGAGAGATTCAGTTTCTCCACATCCCCACCAGCATTTGATGTTACCGCTATTTTTTATTTTAGACATTCTAAAGTAGTGATATCTCATTGTGGTTTTAATTTGCCTTTCCCTAATGGCTAATGATGTTGAACATGTTTTCGTGTGCTTATATCCCATCTGTATATCCTGTTTGGTGAAATGTCTGTTCATGTGTTTTACCCATTTTCTAATTGGATTTTTTGGTTTTTGACTGCTGAGTCTTAACTGTATATTCTAGATACAAGTCCTTTGTCAGAAACGTGGTTTGTAAATGTTTTCTCCTAGCTTGTAGCTTGGCTTTTCATCCTCTTTACAGGATTTTTCACAGAGCAGAAGTTTTTAGTTTTGGTGAGATCTACTTTTATCTTTTCTAATTTTTTCTTTAGTGGATTGTACTTTTGATGTCACATCTAAAGGTCCAGGTCCGGAAGATTTTCTCCTATGTTTAATTCTAAAACTTCCATAGTTTTATGTTTTACATTTGAATCCATTATCCACCTTGAATGAATGTTTGCATAATGTGGAAAGTTCAGGTCAAGGTTCATTTATTTGCCTATGGGTATCCAGTTGTTCCAGCACCATTTGTGGAAAAGACTATCCTTTCTCCATTGAATTGCTTTTGCCCCTTTGTCAAAATGAGTTGGGCATATTTGTGTGTGTCTATTTCTGGGTTCTCTGTTCTGTTCCACCGACCTATGTGCCTATTGCTGGATCAATACCACACTGTCTTAATTACATTAGCCATTAAACAAAGTCAGTCATAAAACAGGGTAGAGTGATGCCTCCCACTTTATACTTCTTTTTCAAAACTTTTTTAACTATTCTAGTTCCTTTGATTTTCCATATAAATTTTAGAGTAAGCTAGTCTATATCTATAAAACTACCTTGCTGGGATTTTGATAGGAATTGCATTAAACATATAGACTAACTTAGGGAGAATTAATATCCTTACCAATCCATGAACACAATATGCCTCTCCATTTATTTAAATATCCCTTGTATACTTTCATCAGCATTTCATAGTTTTTGGCATACAAATCCCATACATGTTTTGTTAGATTTTTTTTTAGGAGCGACTGTAAATGGTATTGTATTTTTCATTTTGATTTCTATATGTTCATTGCTAGTATATAGAAATGTTGATTGTTGTGCGTTAACCTGATGAACTCCCTTATTAATTCTAGGAGTTATTTTATGTAGGTTCCTTGGAATGTTCTACATACAGAATCATGTCATCTGCAGATAACAGTTTTATTCCTCCTTTCCAATTCGCATGCCTTTTATTCCTTTTTCTTGACTAGGTGCACTAGCCAGGATCCCAGTACTATGTTGAATAAGACAGGTGAGAGCAGATCTTTTTGCCTTGTTCCCATTCTCAGAGGGAAAGCATTCAGTCTTTCACCATTCAGTATAAGGTTAACTTCATGGTTTTTGTAGATACTCTTTATCAAGTTGAGGAAATTCCTCTTTATTTCTACTTTGTCAAGTCTTTTTTTTAATCATAAATGGGTATTAAATTTTGTCAAACGTTTTGTTTTTTTATTTTTTTATTTATTTATTTTTTTTAAAGATTTTATTTATTTATTCATTTATCCCCCCCTTGCTGCTTGTGCTCGCTGGGTCAGCTAACCACGCCGTGCGGGCGGGCCTGCCTTCACCAGGAGGCCCCGGGAACCGAACCCGGGGCCTCCCATATGGTAAACGGGAGCCCTACTGATTGAGCCACAGCCGCTTCCCTCAAACGTTTTTATCTGCATCAATTCATATGATTACATTATTTTTTTCTTCTGTACCCTGTTGATATGGTGAATCACATTAATTGCTTTTCAAATACTGAAGCAGCCTTGCATACCTGGAACGGATCTCACTTGGTCATGGTATATGTATTAGTCAGCCAAAGGGGTGCTGATACAAAGTACCAGAAATCTGTTGGCTTTTATAAAGGGTATTTATTTGGGGTAGAAGCTTACAGTTCCAAGGCCCTAAAGAGTCCAACTCAAGGTACCATAACAGGTACTTCCTCACTCAAAGTCTGTTGGCAAATGTTGAAGCAAGATGGCAGGCGACGTCTGCAAGGGTTCAGCCTTCCTCTTCCCTCTTAAGGCTCCATGGTCCCAGCTTCGTCCTATCTCAGCTGTAGGCTGGCATAGGGCTAGTCTTGCTTCTTTTGGGGCTCGTTTCTTTCTAGGTTCAGCTGCTCTATTCTCTTCAGCTGCAAACTATCAGACTCATCTCTCTTCCCGGGGCCACAGGATCCTCTGTGTATCTTCTCTCTGTGTCTACTTCCGTGTAAGAGTCTGTTTTATCAGCCCACCAAGGGGGCTGGGACTCAACACTGAGTCACACTCCAATGACTTGGCTGAATCAAAGCTGTAATCTTAACATAATTTAATCAGATATCTCAGCTGAATCTAATACAATCAAAGGGTTATCACGCCCAGAGGAACAGACCAGTCCAAAAACATAATCTATATCTCTTTTTGGAATTCATAAATAATATCAAGCCACCACAATATATAATAATTCTTATAAGTTATTGGATTTGTTTTGCAAACATTTTGTTGATGATTTTTGCATCTATGTTCTTGAGGGATATTGGTCTGTAGTTTTCTTTTCTGTACTCTCTCATTGGTTTTGGTAGCAGGGTAATGCTGGCCTCATAAAATGAATTGAGAGGCATTCCCTCCTCTTCTATTTTCTGGAAGAGATTATGTAGAACTCATTACAAATTCAATTTCTTTCAAAGTTATAGGACTACTGAGATTATCTAATTCATCTTGGGTGAGTTTTGATAGTTTGTGGTTTTCAAGGAATTGGTCCATTTCATCTACATTGTCAAATTTATGTGCATGGAATTGTTTACAGTACTTTCTTTCTTTTTTTTTTTGAGGTACCAGGGGCCGGGGATTGAACCTGGGACCTGGGACCGCGTATGTGGGAAGCCAGCACTCAACCACTGAGCCACACTGGTTTCCCTTAGTTGGTTTTTTCATTTGTTTTGCTTGTTGTTTGTTTTTGTTTTTTTTTTCAGGAGGTACCGGGAACCAAATCCGGGACCTCCCATGTGGGAGGCAGGCGCTCCACTGCTTGAGCCACATCCACTCCCTCTTATTATCCTTTTAGTAGTTGCAGGACCTGTACTGATACCCCATTTCATCCTGATACTGTAATTTGTTTCTTCTCTCTTTTTTATCTTTGTCAGTTTTCCTAGAAGTTTATCGATTTTATTGATATTTTTAAAGAACCAGCTTTTTTATTTCATGGATTTTTCATGTTGTTTTTGTTTTCAATTTCAATGACTACTGTTATTATGATGATTTCATTTCTTCTGTTTGCTTTAGGTTTATTTTTGCTTTTCTTTTTCTAGTTACTTGAGGCAGAGCCAGCTTTCTCTTTTTTTGACGTAAGCATTTAGTGCTATAAATTACCCTCTCAGAATTACTTTAGTTGTGTCCTACAAATGTTTGATATTTTGTATTTTTGTTTTCATTCAGTTCTATGTATTTTTTTTTTCCGAGACTTCCTCTTTGACCCTGTTATCTTTCTGTTACTGATTTCTAGTTTGGTTACATTATGGTCAGAGAACATATTCTATATGGCTTCAATTCTTTTAAATGTATTGAGGCTAGTTTTGTGACCCAGAATATAGTTTAACTTGGTGAATGTTCCATTGGTGCTTGGAAAAAAATTTGTTTCCTGCTGTTTTGGGGTGGCGTGTTCTATAAATGTTAATTAGGGGGAGCAGATGTGGCTCCGTGGTTGAGCGCCAGCTTCCCACATACGTGGTCCTGGGTTCAATCCCCAGCCCCCAGTACCTCAAAAAAAAAAATGTCAATTAGAACCTCTTGGTTGTTGGCGCTGTTCAGTTCTTCTATATCCTTGCTGATTTTCTGTTTTGTAGTTTTGTCAGTTGCTGAGAGAGGGATCCTGAAGTCCCTAAACCACAGTTGTGAACTTGTCCACTTTTCAGGCCTATGTGTTTTTGCTTCATGTATTTTTGCAACTCTGCTGTTTGGTGCATACACATTTAGGGTCACTATGTTTTCTTGGTGACAAGACACTTTTATCATTGTGTAATCTCCCTCTTTGTTCCTGATCATTTTCTTTGCTCTTTAGTCTACTTTATCTGATATTGGTATGTTAGGGCTTAAGTCTGCCATTGTATTATTTGTTTTCTGTTTGTTCCCTCTGTTTCTCATGCCTCTGTTTCTTTTTTCTTTTCTTCATGTGAGTTACTTGTACATTTTTTAGAACTCCATTTTTAGTTATCTACGGTGTTTTTGCATATATATCTTTGTACATTTTTTTTAGTGGTTGCTCTGAGTATCACAATGTACATACATAACTTATCACAAACTCCTATATCAACATTTTACCATTTCAAGTGAAGTATAGAAACCTTACTTCCATTTAGGTCTCTTTATACTATCCCCACTTTTTAAATTTTCTTGTATATCACCTCAATATACATTGAACACCACACCAGAGGGTGTTATAATTTTTGCTACGATCTCGTCATTAAAACTAATGAGGAGAAAGACAGCCTATTATACATACCCCTATTTTTATCCATTCTACTGGGGTTTTTTTCCTTTCTGAAGTTCTAGGCCTCTGTCATCATTTCCTTTCTTTTTAGAGAACTTTTTTAGCCATTATTCAAGGGAGTTTGCTATCAACAAATTCTTAGTTTTCCTTCATCTGAGGATGTTTTTATTTTCTCTTCATTCCTGAAGGATATTTTTGCCAGATGTAGGACTTGGAGTTAACCGTTCTTTACTTTCATCACTTGAAAATATTGTGCCACTTCCTTCTGAATTCCATGGTTTCATTCAAGAAATCCACCGTCATTCAAATCATTCTTCCCCTATAGGTAATGTGTTGTTTCTGTCTCGCTGCTTTCAATTTTTTTTTTTTTTAATTTGCCTTTGGTTTTTGGAAGTTTGATTAGGAAGTGTCTGGACTCTGAAAGTGTATGCTTTTCATGAAACTTGAGGAGTTTTTAGCTATTATTTCTTTGAATATTTTTTATCCCCAGTCTGTCTGTTCTCCTCTAGGGCTCCAATGACACAAATGTTACATCTTACATTATTGTCCTAAAGGTGTCTGAGGCTCTGTTCATTGTTTTTCATGTGAATTCTGGTCAGATTCATGAGTGGGTTGATTGGAAGTTAACCCAGCACTTCCTATGCAGGTTTACTCAACCCCTTTCTCCGGCTCCCTCCTCTCCAAGATCTTCTTCTCTCTAACAGGAAGGGTGAGGGGGGCTGCCTACCACTGGCAAACCAGGGAAGGGGATTGTGGGAGTCTAGACTCCCCATTCAGTTTCCAGTGGTAACATGCCAGAGGGAGGAGGGGAGAGCTGCCATGGGTGACCTAGTGCCACTGGGTGGGATACAGAAGTCCAGACTCCCCACTTGGTCTACACTAACAACCTGCCAGCAGGAAAGCTGAGCACCACCCCAGGCCATTTGCTATGTGTATTTAAAGCCACAAACTTAGTGGCTTAAAACAACACCCATTCATTATCTCACAGTTCAGTAGGTCAGATGTCTGGGTGGGCTCAGCTGGATTCTCTGCTCATGGTCTCAATATCAAGGTGTCTGGCTGGCTGGGTTCTTATCTGGAGGCTTGGGGAAAGAATCCACTCCCAAGCTCATTCAGGTTGTTGGCGGAATCCACTTGCTGACAGTTGTAAGTCTGAGGTCTGTTTCCTAGCTGGCTGTCAGCCAGGCCTGGTCTCTGCTCTTATAGGCCACCTGCATTCCCCCTCGTATGACCCTTCCACCTTCAAAGCAGAAATGGCATATGGAGTCCTTCCTATGCTTCAAATCTCTCTGACTTACTTTTCTGCCACCAGGCAGAGAAATTTCTGTTTTTTAAGGGCTTATGTGATAAGATTAAGGCCACCTAAATAATCTCCCTTTTTTGAGGTCAACTATGCCATATAACATAATCACTAGAGTGATATCTCCTCACATTTACAGGTTCTGGGGATTCTGGAGTGGAATTTTGGGGGACGTTCCTAAAAATTCTGCCTATCTCACTACTGCTGGGTAGGAGGCAAGATGGAGTTCATTTTTCAGTCCAGATATTCTCCAATAAGAATATATTAATTCTAATGAACTCAAATTGAACACTGCTTATATGTTCTTTGTATATTTGTAGTAAACATTTTTTTAACAATTTCCAGCATGATTTTATTTTCTTATATATTTATTTCAAATGTTACACATAAAGCTATTTTTAAAAGATTATAATATGTTTCAAATCTAGGACTACAGGTCACAGACAACCAATCCATATTCTTGACGAAAGATATTAGATAAAAAGTATAATGCTGCCCTATCAGTACCACTGTACAACAGGAATGCCCAAATTTTACCAAGCAGCAGAACTGCCTGAACTTTTACTATTCCAAGGCCCCTATCCCAGCTCCTGCCCTCACTCCCAAATTCTGACAATACAGTCTTCCTGAAGCAGGGCCAGGTTTGAGTCCCCTGAGTAAACACCATACTTCACAAGTTTGAATATCCAGTAATAATCACAGCAACAATCCTAGATGGTTTAGATTGTGATCTGCTCAAAAACTAGGGGTTGAAACACATGATCACAAAGTCCCTTCCCAAGCTAAGATTTGATAATCCTGTCATTAAGAAAATATGATTCCATTACCCATAATCACCACAATCAACTTTGTCAGGGGACTAACGCTCACTGAGGTCACAGCTTTCCCTGAGTCACAAGACTCACCCCACTTCCTGCACCCAACTGTTACAAAGCCGGGTAACACACTTGTCCTTAATTACTTCAGATCCTTCTTGGAGTTACATTTCTTACAAAAGTACCTAATGGGTTCAAGTTTTTAGTTTTAGGACTTTTTTCCCTGAAAGAAAACTACATGTTTAAAGTTTAAAGAAGGGAAGCGGCTGTGGCTCAATCAGTAGGGCTCCCATTTACCATATGGGAGGTCCCGGGTTCGGTTCCCGGGGCCTCCTGGTGAGGGCAAGCCCGCCCGCACGGCGTGGTTAGCTGACCCAGCAAGCACAAGCAGCAAGGGGGGGATAAATGAATAAATAAATAAAATCTTTTTTTAAATAAATAAAGTTTAAAGAATAATTTGCTGGGAAGCGGCTGTGGCTCAATCGGTAGGGCTCCCGTTTGCCATATGGGAGGCCCCGGGTTCGGTTCCCGGGGCCTCCTGGTGGGGGCAGGCCCGCCCGCACGGCGTGGTTGGCTGACCCGGCGAGCACAAGCGGCAAGGGGGGGATAAATGAATAAATAAATAAAATCTTTAAAAGAAAAAAAAAAGAATAATTTGCACCAAAATTGGTTGCTTTCACGTGTTTCATTGATGGGAAACAACTGCATGATCACACTTCTGTTTTACTGACCAGTTATGGAAAAGGCAGTCAAACTCCTCCTCCAAAGCATACCCTGAACACTACAAAACGACAAGTCTGCTTGCAAATTAATAAAATGTAATATTTTCCCAATTGCTTTACTTTCAGAATGTGCAGGAAAAACAGCACAAGCCCCTAAACCTAGGCAGAGGTTGCTCTTTTTGGGTTAAAAGAGATGATTTTGCAAGAGAATCCTTTAAAAATTAGAAAATAAATTAACAGCCAAGATTCTGACTGGTCACTCCCGGAAGGCTCAAGGCAGTAGGAGGTGAGGGGATTAATCTCATCAGAACAATTGAGACACTCAGATAATGCTGCCTGCAAGAGGCTCAGGAGCTGGAGGCAGCCAGCCCTGTGCAAATGCTCTCTGTGTGCCAGGGTAAGTCTTTTAACCTTGAGTCACCTTGTTACCTCTTCTGAGAAATGGGCGTGATAAAAACAGTACCTACTTGGGTGGTGTAAGGAGTCAATGAAATAAAGTATGTGAAGCTTAGCCTCCTTCTTGCAAGGCATACAGTAAATGCTCAATAAATGTTGGTCATGATGCAGAGACAGACACAGACAGGTATATACACAATGCCAAAGAGATGGTAAGTCTTGAATAAAACGTACATTATTATCATTATCCCATGAAGTAACACAACAATCAGGGCCACTGTAAGTTCGTTCAACATGTTCTAAGAGGTCTGCCTTGATGAACCCAGTTGGAACCTTCTCAAGTGGCATGGTAACAAGGAGCGCTTAAAACCATCTTTGCAGAACGATGTCTACCACACGCACTCCAAAGTACAGAACAGAACGACCCGAGGCCAGGTCACTGGAGCTAGAGCTGTCATCCTTGGGAGAAGTTCTATTTGTGACAATATAACATTCCCTTCCATGTGTCTTACTTGTTCTTAGCAGACCCCCACACACCCAAGCACATCCAGGTGAAATGGGAGAAGAGGCTCTACACATTATAAAATAACCCTGGAAAAATTCCTGTTACCTTTTCAAGAGAGACAAACATCTTGAAAACAATCACCCAAAGTATTTACAAAATCAATGGTCCCTGGGTTGAAAGTAAAAAAAGTGAAATTTGACTAAAGAAATCCACTTGAGGGTCTCTGACTATAGACTAAGCACCCAAGAATCTCTACCTTATGCCACTTGTTGGAAGTAATGTTATGATTCTTTGAAATCAAGAGCAGCAAAGGAACAGTGAACTTTATGTCAGCATGGTTTAAGTATGTAAAAAACACTGGCCTTTCACCTCACTGATTATAAGAAAACTGTATTCACCAACCACTTTAGACAAATACAGTCTCCTACTGAGTTTGTTTAAAATCATAAAAAGCTCTGAATATGCCAGAGCGATACAGAAAATACCTAGCACATGAAATCTGAGGCAACAGGAAGCCAAGCTGAAAATTGCCCAACTCAGCAGATGACATGCAAGCCAAGCCACATGCACACACCTCAGCCTTCAACACTGGGGGCATGCAGTGTGTAAAATCTATTTTTATCTAAAACATACATCAACAGGCAGCGAAAACAGCTCACTTCCTCACAGTGTCAGATAAATGTAAAGATCAACAAGCATATTCTTTTAACCCCTGCTGCAGCTTCCTGCTTTTCTACACATCTATTTGTGAACTACAAAATGTGGAAGGCCCAGGTCCTGCTGCCCTCAAACATTCCCTCCCAAAGCAGGCAGGCACATGCAGGTCAGCCTGAGCTAGAACGTGGGCGCTTGTTCTTTTTAAAACTCATCTGCCTGGTCCTGCATCTGTATCTGTATCTGTATCTGTATCTGTATCTGTATCTGTATCTGTATCT
>JAKSZT010023082.1:3866893-3925584 GCA_026826555.1 Tolypeutes matacus
TATCTGTATCTGTATCTGTATCTGTATCTGTATCTGTATCTGTATCTATAGCTCTATCTCTATCTCTATCTCTATCTCTATCTGTGGATCCATGTGGGAGAACCTAGAAAAAGACTGTTAATCCTTTGCATGACTAAAGTACGCTGGTGTTTGAATTTGAGGGTAAGGTTTTAAAAGGAAGACACACTAATTAAATCTGACATGGGAAAATGAACCCCTATAAAGAAGCCACATCTGCCTTTAATAGGTGACCATCTTTCTGTTTTATGTGGCAGTTTGAGGTCCCAGATGAGCAGCCAAATTATTTTTAAATAAATGACTTTGAGGATTCATTCTAGCGCCTCTTATTAATTGTTGTACCCCATATTGAGGCCTGTTCAGAAAAAAATACTCAAAACTTGGAAATCAGGCAAAAAAAGAAGAAGATCCATGTGACCTCTTAATGTAAGGTCATGCCAATGTATTCTCTAGTAAGCCCTCAGGAAAATCACCTGACTCTCTCTGGAAATATAACTTGATTTAACAATTTATTAGAGTCTAGACATTTTACAACCCTGTAAAAGTCAGAGGTCAACATGTAGAAAAATGGATATGGTATGCTGCTTTTTTTCCCCCTTTTCTGGCAGAGATAACCCCAAAGGTTAAGATTTTATTGCCCTCTAACATATTAAGCAATTTTGAATCTAACTTAGCAATCAGATTGGAGCATTCCTTTGTCCACTGACTTTTTATCAGTTTCTCATATCCACATTCTACCAGTTTTGTCATTCTGCTAGCTCCCTCGTTATTCATTATCATTATTCATTATTCATTATTATATCTAATAATGATTGAATTGATGAATGTACAACTATGTGATCATACCAAATACCACTGATTGTGCACTTTTGGATGGATTGTATACTTTATTAAAATGTATCAATAAGATTTATTTGTTAATAAAAAAAAACTTTGCCACATGCTTACTATCTATTTGGGGTTTTTTTAAACTTTTTATTGTAGTAAGACATATACAACTCAAAACTTCCCATTTTAGCCACTTTCAGGTGTACAATTCAAGGGTATTTGTATGTTTTTAACAATTTAAGACTTTGCCTTTGACAGTTCACAGGTCCAGCCATCAATTCGAACGTGAGAGATGGAATTCTGTACTTCAGGATTCTTTACCAGTCATACTCATAGGGCAGATAGACTAAAACGACAAAATTCCAGCTGATCAACTCAGTAGGGTGGTGTGGCAAAAATGAGGCTCAAAGCAAAGGTTTGACTCCTCCTCCCACAAAGAAACAAACACACAAACATTCAAAGTGAGTGGGGGCAGCAATTCTACTCCTCTGTATATATCCAGGAGAAATGAGTGTGAAAACTTCTATTAGAATATTCAAAGCCGTTATTCATAAAAGCCCCAAACTGGAAACAAATGTCCATCTACAGGAGGATGGATAAACAAATAATGGCATAGTCCTAAAATGGGATACTACACAGCAAGAACAAACTACCGATATACGTAACAACATTTTGTTGCAGAAAAAAAGCCAGACATAGAAAAGCACATACTGTATGGTTCCATTTGTATGAAATTCAGGCACAGGCCAAACTATATATGATGACAGATTACCTAAGGGGAGGAGTATCTGGGGAAAAGAAATGACAAGGAAAAGGCATGATGGAATTTTCTGGAGGGATAGAAATAGGATTGATCTAAACATGGGTTATAGAAGTACATACTTATGGGGAAAAATCATCAAGCCATACACTTATGACTTGATGATTTTACTTTATTCTATGTAAATTATAACTAAAAAAAAAAAGGGGGGGTGAGTTTTAAAGAGGAGGGATAAAGAAAAATGTATCCCAAAAGAAGTGTGTGTGTTGGGAGAGGTCAGAAGAAGAAAGGGGAGGGGAACTTAAAAGCACGGGAATACCAGGGAGCTAGCTGCTATGTTTCTCTGAAGATACTGAGACAATGCAGAGTTCAAGGTGGATACACTTTGGGAGACCATGCTGGAATGGGATGCTGATTAAGGAGCTGATAGATGGATCAAGAAAATGTTTAAAGGTAGGCTGGCTGACAGTGGCAACATTGACATGAAGCCACACAAATAAAAGATGGGATTCCACAAGTTCACCCGATTCCATTTGGGCACAAATTATTCCTAAACTGAATAGGACATAGGTAAAATCACCCTCAAAACCACAAACCTATGCCATTATGACAATTATTACTTAAAGAAGGAGCTCCAGCCTTTAGAATTCTCTATGGGAGTTTTTGTTATTGTTAAACGACATTGCATCCACCTACCGAATTTTCAATAATAGGCTAAAACATTCCCAGTAAGTGAAGACTTGAAAATAGACTCAGCCATATGAAAGAACAGAAGCTTCTTTTGCTGCCACATGTGATAGCAACAAGTACTGCATCCCCAGCTGTTCCTGCCACTTCTTTTCTGTGCCAAGCAGAACAAGCATCTCCCAAGAGCGTGACTTGCCCTCATTGGAAGGACTCAAGCTGAGGTTGGATGAGAACTCATTAGGCAGGAGCAGGGCAATCTGTGTGCAGGGGGAAGAGTCCATTCCTTCACCTGGCATGAGAAGAGTGGCCAACTCACTAGGTGGCCGGCCACTGTGCTTAGGGACTTCCATGCACTGTCCATGCCAGGTGCAAGGGGGACAGATGGCACACTCAAATTTGGGCAATCTGAGGCAGGATTAATAAAGAGACCTTTCCAAAGTGGGTGGGGTATAGAGAAATCCCAAGGCAGTAGCCCAGGGCTAGAAACAAGGGAGCCCCCAGACCAGACCTGACAGGATGAAGGAAGAGGGGCATGGGAGAAGGCAAACTTCATGGGAGCAGCGACCTGTCTGGAGGGGCACAACTGGGGTTCCAGAGCCCGCGGAGGGACGGCTTGCTGCACCGCGGGTCGCCAGTCCTGGTTCCCACACAGCCTCCCCCAAAGGCTTCCAGCCCACGGGCTACTACATCTGTTCAGCCCTGAGCAAATTCAGTCCAACTCAGAAGTTCTCTGATTCTGTGTGTTTCTAGTTTGGAATGAGGGAATGAGGGGGCATTAAGCCAAGAGGACACACCGAAGGCTTTCAGACCAGGACCTCCCTTACCCTCAAAGCTGGAGCAGATGCTGTATTCCCTGTTCCTTTCCAGGGTCTTCCTCCCTCCTTCCTAAGGTCCTCCTCTCTCTGTCCTTCCCCCTTCATTTTCTCTCCAAGCTTTGCCCCTTTCATCTGGAAAAACTCTCCTTCTACACCAAAGGATAGGCCTCTCCCAGAATTGGATTTTTGGTTTGGAAAGGCAAAATAATTAACTCCCATCTACACCTGAACAGATCTATCCTTGGTGGCCCAGATGTAAGGTTTTCCTACCCATACAATGGGAGACCGCTGCTAGGTGATATACCATTCGGAAAGAGGTCATTCTGGGCCTTAGGGAAAAAAAAGCAATTTCAAAACAGGTAGCCCCAGATATCAAGAGCAAAGCTATATATGCTCTTCTTGATATCACCTAGGAGGTCAAGGTGTCTACTCATCCCCTAAAAGAATCCCATGAAATTCATCCTCAAGTGACCCCATGGCCTTTGGTCAGCAGACCCCACACAGGAGACAAGAGGAAAAGGGTTTCGCTTTGTACTCACTCTTACAAAGTTGTCAGGGAACAAACCTCTCCTGCCGTTGATCTGTCCCTCCCACCAGCCTCCATCCTCCTTCCTGATGTTGGTGATGATCTCACCCACGCTGATGGTCAGCTCATCGTCGTGCTGGGCCTGGTAGTCAAACTCCACTATGGCCTCCACTGGAAGGAAGAAGGAAAAAAGAGCAACTTAGATCAGATAGTGGGGAAGTTTGAGGCCCAGCATCCCTGAAAGGCCAATAAAGTCACTTTAAAGGGACTTCCCCTCTATGGAGAGCCAAAATAACAGGGCCACACAAAGCAACCTGATTTGGGTTAACCTGAGGCCTGTAGCACAGAAACCACCAAGTGCTGGTCTGTGGTCAGGCTCAGGCAGGGTGGCCACAGGTCTCAGGGCCAGCAGGGGGCTCAGAGGGGAAACCGCACAATGACAGACATCTAGCAATGCTTGCTCCACTAGGAGGGAGTCCAGCATCATTTTCCCAAGCACCTACTAACTGTGCGGTGCTACCTTCTCTGGGTCTCGGCTCTGGAAGGTGTGGACAATCAGAATTCCCACCCCGCAGAGATAACTTCCATCCCTCAGCGGCAATGCCCGTAAAGGAGGCTAGTACACAGCTGGCCAAACCAACGTCTCAGACTGCCTACATCAGAATCGTAATTGCCCTCTCAACAGATGAGCTCTTAGGCAGCAATACCATTTTAAACTGTTTTCCCAATCTATGGCAATCTTTAACACTAAGGTGGGCACAACAGGTGAGGAGCACAGACCTTCCTGTTTACAGAGGGCCTATGCATATTAGCAAAGCTAACCTATCCAGAGACTAGTTAATTTATACATAGATTGATTCTTCACCTAGACTTTGCGCCTCTCCTTATACCCACCTCAATACAAACTAGTCTCCTGACCAGTTGCTTTTTATTTACAACTCCATGTGAATGTATGAAGGAGAAAAGGAAGGAATGACAAATGAATGAATATAAGGCTAGAGAAAATCAGGATGAAACCCAAAATGGTGAATTAGCAACTGGCAAGTTATGGTAAAATAATGGAAGAGGAAAGGTTGAAACTCTTGGTTAAATGAAGTTTGCCATTTGATTTCATCAAAATGCACTGAACTACCTGGTGCCAAGTACTAGGCTTGGCTCTATACATACAAAATGAAAGAGACAGGGCCCCCACACTGAAGGTGCTTGTAGCCAGCCCAGAAAGACAGGGCAAGGAGCAAATCTACAACAATGTGACGTGAACAGATTCCACAGAGGTAACTGTCAAGCAGCACAGGATCACAGATGAAAGTGCAGATTAGCATGAGCTCTATAGGGAGTGTATATATAAAACTCAACTCAAAATGGATCATAGACCTAAATGGAGGAGCTAAAACTGTAAAATTTTTATAAGGAAGCATAGGAGGAGATCTTAGTGACCTTGGGTTTGGCCAAGATTTCTTGCAAAAAGCACAAACGATTTAAAAAAAAGAAAGAAAGAAAAAGGGGGAGCAGATGTAGCTCAGTGGTTGAGAGCCTGCTTCGCATGTAAGAGGTCCTGGTGTCATCAAACAAACAAACAAACAAACAAATAAATAAATAAATAAAACAAGGGGAAACAAAGAAAAGGACATCAATGGACTTTGCATATCCATTATGGATAAATCCCCAAAGCGATTCCAGTTCAGAAGACCTTGCCCCTCAAAACAAGCCAGCGCTCTTTTCTTCCACTCATCATCTCAGTTAAACCTGACAGCTCAAAAGCAACTCAAAGTAAAACTTCCTTTTCTAGATCATTTTTCCATTCCAAAATTAGCTGGCTGACTCCAGTGTCATAAATCTGCCCCAGATGAAGTTGAGTTGTGAACCACTCTCATCATTTACCAACAGAAAGGAGGCGCATAAGAGCATAAGCAAGGTAACCTTTTCCGATTTCTCCTGCTTCCTGACAAGTACACAGCAGAAACACTCAGATTTTCTTGTGTGATGCTCTGCTCCCCAACAGTTACAATGAGCCATCATAAAAATCAGAACCAGGTCGCTTAAAAAACAGCTTTCTTACTATTACCTAGACATTGATCTATTGAAGCTTTGCTATGTGAAATGTGATGACAGTACTGCTGTTTATGTGCCAGACACTTCTCCATCATGAGCTCACTGAATCTTCACATATTATGATGCCCATTTTCCCAATTAAACAACAGAAGCTCAGAAATGAAGAGATGCTTATTTTCAGATCCAGGGATCTCCAAAGTGGGATGCACCCACCTCAGGGATCTGCTGAGATGATGGTAGGAAAAGTCGGACATTTATTCTTCTCTTTTTAATCTGAAGAAGAGAAAAAGTCATCTTCCCTAATGTTCCACTTACAGACCGACACCAGCTCCTTCACCCAGTCTCTGGGTCCGCTGGGGCCCTCCAAGGAGCGAGTGGTGGTCCTCAGCAGGGGGTGCTGCCAGAGGCCCGTTTTCAGCACAGGGGCCACACTGCAGGTCTTGATGCCTGCTGGCAGAGTCTACTCAGGGATATTACCCCTTGTGGCCAAAATAACCCTCACGAAATGGATGAGAGGATTTAAAAGACTTATGCCAAGAAAGTAGGGGTTGTAGACAATACTCGACCCAAGGCCAGGTAAACAAGAAAATGGCAGAGCTGGCAATTCAATTCCCAGTAGGAGCTCTTTGCCAGCCACATTGGGAGAGGAACCCAAGGACAAGCCGATCGGATCTTACAGGGAGATGACCAGACACCTCTAAATTATCAAGGCAATTTGTAATAAGGCTTGACGACTTCCACCCTCCACGTAGGTGTAAGTTACCTAATTATAGTATGTAACTATTGGGATCGGCAAGATATATTAAAAGTATGTATCTGAAGCATGAGGACAAATGTCTTCATTTTCCACCAGTATCTAAAATCATAATACTCTTCGAGGTATTATTTTTAAAAAAAGAAAAGGCTTGGAACACTGACCTAGGCTCCTCCAGGAGGATCCCATTAGCACTGGAAATGCAAGCTCAGCGCTTTCCTGATGGGGAACATGAAGTGGTCATGAGTGGAGGTGGGACACGTTTGGGTAGAGAAGAGGACAAGGAGGCTCCTGAGGAGGAAGGTGGTCAAGGGGCCAGTCTAGCTGGTGAACTAAAACCCTCTGGACTTTCAGAGCCTGGGGACCCCACTGGCTTCCTGATCACAGCCTTGCTTCTTCCTAAACAGCAAGTCGCGTTTTCTGTTCCCTGTGTGGACTCTACCAAGGTAAAGCTGGAAAAGGACAAAAGGAGCTTATCCAGGGGGTCTTTTCCCGAGCTACGTTTTCCTTAACCCCCAGACAAGTAAGCAGTCATTGTGCTTGTTCTGGCCCCAGCTGGGCCTACTACCCTCCTGGCCCCCCCCGCCCCCAGGCGCCCCCCCCCCCAGCACTGAGGAATCCCACACTGGGGCGGCTCCATGTGTGACTCATCCTCACAGGGAGCCTATAACTAGAAATGCCTTCTGGGTACAGATCACCCTTAGGTGGGCTGAGACCCCCTATGAGCACCCATGACCCATAGAAGGTGCTCACTAAAGACCTTGATAGACTGAACACTGACTTGCATTTTACAATGGCAGATGGTTCTCTGCCCAAAAAAGGTGCTACTAAAATGTCAAGTGTCAATCACATTTTTGCAAATTGAGTCATATACTTCAGTACACTAAGGGAGCTTGCTATTTAAAGGATCCTGTGGTTAATTCTTTTGTAACATGAATAATCACTTCCTGCTTTACCTTTCCTGTCAAGATGAAATTTTACATTTCTCCAAGAGGAGGAAACCTGTCTATGGCCTTGTTAAGAGCTCATAAATCATGAGGTTGTGCCTGTCCAGCCCCCTCCAAGGGCCCTTTCCTGCGTCCTCTGCACACCTTTGAAAGGTTTCAGCATTTGCCATCCAATATGGTACCATTAGCCCCATATGGCTACTGAATACTTGTAATGTGGCTAGTCCAAATTGGGATGTGCTCTAAAATACACACCAGATTTAGGAGACTTATTAGGGGAAAAAGAATGTAAGATAATCTCAATAATAATTTTTATATTGATTGCATGTTGAAATGATAGCATTTTGGATATGCTGGATTAAAGAAACAGAGTAATAAGTGAATTTCACCAGTCTCTTTTTACTTTTTTAATGTGGCTACTAGAACATTTTAAATCACCTATGTGGCTTGTATTGTATTTCTACTGGACAGTGATGCCTGGTACACAGGAGAGCGAGACCTCGGGTTGCACAAAGTAAGGCCAAAATAGCCCCTGGCAAGTCTGTGCCCCCCGCCCCCCAAACCTATTTCCTTGCCCTCAGCTGTAGCTGCAGCAAGGACAGAACATTCCATAGGGTTTTTTTGCTTTTTGTTGTTTTTGTTTTTTTAAATGGTACTCTCTGGGAAACTACCTCTGGATATGAGCAGAAAATTTAAACATTAAGCTAAAGAAAGTCTATCAGAGATGTAATTAGAGCAGCAGTAAACAAAATCCCATATTAAAGACAACATAAATTTAAGAACTTAAGAAAGTCTCCCGGTCAGGAAACTACCACCCCGCAGCTGCCTGGCGTGCCAGAAGCCAGCCCCAGAACCGCTGCCCCTCCAAAGGCGGCTGAAGCCCATGCTGCAGCTCCCCCAGGGCAGGCAAAGGCAAAGCAGCAGGAGATTAGAGATCTGCTTAGAAATGCAAAATATGTCAACCTCCCCCATCTCCACCTTCAAACTTGCTGGAATGCCTCCTCCCCCCCCAAAGATGAAAGGGGTGGTTTTGAACTGCGGGGGGGTGGCTAAGCCCGCCACCAAGCAGCTTCTCACGGTCAATTTCTCAGGGCGGCTCTTCCGCCCTGTGACCGGCCCCTCCCTGCCTCTGAGCACTGTACTTCCTCTCTGGAGCACTTACCAGGCTGTGTGTCATTTAGCCCAGCCACACTGCAAACCCCACCCGGGCAGAGCCCATCTCCTTTCCAGGGTTCTACCTGCCATGCCAAACACGTCTGGCTCAGTAAATATTTGAACAGACAAGAAAACAGGAAGGAAAATGAAGTGTTTTTGAAATGAATTTCCTTCCTCTACACATACATATACATGATGTCGCAAAAGTCTCAGTACAGGTTTAAGCTTTAATGACTCCAGAAGTCGAAATGTGGTGACCAAGGGTTAAGAATTAACAAATACTTATGATTACTGAATTATATGATGGCTTTATATTGTAAAACAGCAAAAGGTTAATACCTGACACGACTGAAGCTGGCTGGAGTGGCCCCGCCCCTGCTGATGGGTCCCCTAGACTTAGCCTCACCCTTGTGCATGCTTGCTATTGTGGTGGGCATTCTAGATGGAGCTCCCCCTGGCGTGTATTTACTATTGGGATGGTGGCCACTCCACCCTCTTCTGCTTAATATCCACATGAGAGACCTGGTAACTGGCCTTGTAGCCCTATCCCTATCTCTGTATATCCTTATCCCGGATCCTTGTGACTGGCCCAGGTTTGCTACCCTACCCACCTCTCCACCCCACCCCAGCCATTCTGTTCGGTCCCTTAATGTTTATTAATGAAGGAGCCTGTGTCCAGCTCCACCCCAATTATTCTTCAGCACCCTCCTGTTATAAAATAGTAGAATTTCTGCAGATCAGGGAAGCAGTTTGGGGCCAGCAGGCCACTGTGCTCCATCGCCTGTGCAAGCAGTAAGACTCTCTTTGAAACCCCAGTGTCTCAGGAACTGCCTTTAAAGACCATCGGGAGAAAAGAACCAGCTTTTGCGCAGTGTCAATGTTACCAACTTAAATTGCTTTTGTGCTCATTTCATTTTGTGACTTTTTAAGAACAAAATTGGAATTTGAATTTTTTGTTATACTCCTCTGACTGAAGACAGCATATAAAAGCAAGAAATATTTTTTCACCAAAAGAGCTCACAATTGCTGATCATGAGAGATGGAAAGAAAGCTAGCTATTTTGTTGAATTCTTTTTCTTTATTTTACAGATGAGGAACTGAAGCCTGGAAGGTTCCATGACTAAGGTTTAGAGCTATTAAGAAAACTAATTAATGGCAGCATCAAAACTAGGACTAAGCTTTTCCAAATTACAGTTCACGTGAAAGGAAGGGAAGATCTAAAGTGAAAAGGGGGGGAAACTGAGATTTTCACACCACTGGGCTTTTTTTTTTTTTTTTTTTTTTAATTCTGTCATATATAGTAGTTTCCAGAATACCCAGACAAAGCTAAATGAGTTAGGAACAGGTAAGCACCTATGTTCAAATCTAAAGAGAGAGAAAATAGTTTAGTGGTTGTCTGGGGCTGGAAATGGGAACAGGGACTGACTTCAAATGGGTTATGAAGGATCTTTCTGGGGTGACAGAAATGTTCTAAAATTAAATTATGGTGATCATTGCATAATGCTGTAAATTGACCAAAAATCATGGAACTGTACACTTAAAATAGATGAGATTTTATACCTCATTAAAGCTCTTTAAAATTATATGCTTAGTAATTTATAGATTGTAGATATTTGTTCATAGAGGTGGTCAATTGTGTTTGTTTCCCAGGGAGAGACCATTCCCCTCATTCAGAGAGGGGACGCTGTTTGGGAGGACTACATCCCCCATGGGCTAGAGTCTGACTGGGCTGTCAGTCAGTGTGCCCTGCCCTCTGCCAGTCAAGATATGGGCAACTGTGACTCCACAGTGATGTGACAAAGACTTGGAAATGGCTGGAGCAATTAATCAGGGGGTAATTCCTAAGGCCTGAATCTGTAACCAACTGAACATCAGCTTCCTCAAGGAAGACAGGCTCTGAACAAAGACCCTAATCAACAAAGGCCACTGGGCCACCTCGCAAACTCTCTGTCCAGGCAGAAGGCAGCAAACCATAGGCAGGGGTGGCTTCCTGTAGTGGGCACAGTAGAAACTCAAAGAACTGGGTATCAGCAGGGAAAGGAGAAAGTCGAGAGAAACCGAGAAAACAGAATAAAGAAAGAATAAAACCAGCTGTAGGAGAGGAAAGAAAGGCCCACCGCTGACTGCCTCAGAGCCACTAAGGATGCTCATTACTCACTGTTTTTAGGAAATCCAATGAACCCCAGCCTCCCAGTCCATCTCTTCCCTCTCGCTGCCTCTCTAAGCATCTTTACAGAGGATCTGAGGTGTAGGAGGGAGAGCAGGGGCTTTGAAGTCTGGTAGACCTAGGAGTGGAGTTCAGCTTGGACTTTACTAGCTATATGACATGGGGCCATGATACCTTGCTTGAGTTCATTTTCTTTTGTTTAAAATTGGGGGACTGTCTACCAAGTGGACCGTTGTAAAGTTGAGGGATGATGCCTGGAAACTCTTGCACACGGAAGCTGCTCCATAAATGACAGCCACTGGCCTCACAGGCCTCTATCAGGCTGTGCTATGAGGGTTTCTCCATGCATCCCCAACCTATCCTCCCCCTGGAATGGGAGCTTTTAAGGTGCAGATCTTAGCACCCCTCCCCATAGCCTGCTGTCGGGAATATAGTAGGTGCTAAATAAATTCTGAACGAGTGCATCAAGATGATACTGGAGTGCCCTGAGAAAGCATTAACCCCAAACTATACCTTTATCATGCAGCACAATAAAATGTGGTTACAAATGTGAGCCTAGTTGACTTGAAGGCTAGAGAAAGTCTAGGATCAACAGGGCCAGTGAGTCACAAGACAAGTAAGACCCACTGATCCAAACCTATCAAATGCTACCGTGACCGGCCTCAATTCCATTCCCAACTCTGCCATAACCATCACCCATGAGAGCAGAGCTGCACTCTATCAAAGGTCAGAACAGGGCACAGGGAACCAGAAAACGAGAGAGGGGTTCCCAAAGCCTGGGGCCCAGAGTCCCTCCCAGCCTGCATTTGACTACTCTGCCTCACCAGGGGGACTCCTGCAGGAACAGTGAGTTATTAAACATGGCCCAACTACAACTAACCCTCACCACCCTAGCACACAGCTCGTTTAAGAACCTGTATTAGGGGAGGCGGCTGTGGCTCAATCAGTGGGGCTCCCGTTTACCATATGGGGGGCCCCGGGTTCGGTTCCCGGGGCCTCCTGGTGAAGGCAAAGCCCGCCCACACGGCGTGGTTGGCTGACCCGGCGAGCACAAGCAGCAAGGGGGGGATAAATGAATGAATAAATAAAATCTTAAAAAAAAAAAAGAACCTGTATTAGATGGGCTGGATAAGAACAACTTGGCCAGAAAAAGATTTTTTTTTAATGAAAAAGAAAGCACAGATAAAGTGTACAGATGAATCTGCAGGTAAAAAAAAACTAATGAAGCAATAGCCAAAAAGTGGATGCAACCAAAATGTCCATTAACGAATGGATAGATAAAATGTTGCATAGCCATGCAAAGGGATATTATCCAGCCTTAAGAGGAATGATTTACTGATACATGCTACAACATGGAACCTTGAAGTCATGTTATGTGGAAGAAATAAATATGAAAGGCATATGTTGTAGGATTCCATCTATATGAACAGTCCAGAATAGGCCAATCCATAGACTCTGAGAGCAGCTTAGTAGTTTGCCAGGGGCTGGGGAAAGAAGGGATTGGGGTGTGACTTCTGGATGGGTCTGGGACTCCTTTTTGGGGTGATGAAAATGTTCTGTAATTAGATAGTGGTGATGGTTGTACAACATTGAGAATGTGCTGCAAGTTACTTTAAAATAGTTAAAATGGTGACTTTCATGTTATGTGGATTTTACCTCAATAAAAAGAAATTTCTTCTCACTAAACAAAAGAAGTGAAGGAGAAGGCCAGTTCATTATAGTTGGATAAGCCCATTTAGGGAATGGTTCTTGGGCAAGAATTATGGGGGAAGTAGGGCAAAAAAAAAAAAAAAAAAAAACAATTTAATAAAAACCAATTTAATAAAAAGCCACTTAAATCAAAATAGTTGAGCCACTTAAAGAAGACATAACTTTTTTTTTTCAAGTAGAAGAAAGCAAGCACATGAATGTTGCTTTACATAAATATTTGGCAGGTTTAAGTTACAAAAGGGCTTGAGGATGAACAGAATGGTTTTTTGTTTTTGTTTTTTGCCCGACTTTGTAATAACAGCCTGGCTCAAAGGAGACCCAGAGACGATGCCCAATTATAAGGTGATCCCTTATTTTTCTTAATGAGAAGATCCAAAAGGTTTGGGGCCAGCCTGAACATATATATATACTTAAAAACTGAAAAAGAAACAGTCAAATATGGGCTTATACTTATTGTTCATTTAATCACAGATTTTGTAAAATGAAATAACTTGAAAACACTGACTTCTCCCCAACACCCTCTCACTTCATAAAATAATTTTATTTGACAGACACTGCATGGATGATTGAAATGCATTTGATTATGGAGAAGATATATAAGAGGTTTGCTTAAGCTACTTGGCTCCAGATGAATTAACAGAGCCCTATAAGCCAAGATCTTTCGTAAGGGTTGTAATAGACTGCAGTGCTTTTTTTTCTCCAGAATAATATGTGGGGGAGGGCAGGGAACTGGCTTTAGGGGGTTTGAACATATGTTTCAAAAAAGAAGAAAGGCAAATTCTAGATGCTGGTTTCAGGGTAGCTAAACCCAATCAGCTGTAAGCTGAAGAGGCAAGGTTGTTGGGGGGCGGGGGAGGGGGGGAAAGGTCCAAAGACTTAAGAAGGACTCCCCAGAAAAACGTGGCCAGCCAGCTCGGGGTGGCGGGGTGAGGAGGGCTTAGTCACTGCATAGTCTTCTGTTAACAAGAAATGCGCTTCTGGTGAGAGAAAGCAGACAGTGAATCTCTGCTGCCTTCCCCAGGCAGATTCACTGTCCCTCTTCAGGCTTCATTTATGCCCCCAGGGATAATAATCCTGCTAAATTGTGAGCTCCTGGAAGGCAGAAGAGATACATAGAACTGCAGCTCATGGCACTTCTAAATGAAAAGTCGCATTGCCTGATGCATCTTTCTTCCTCAAGTGCCCAGCTGAGCACTTGGCACCAACAGGCACCCAAGAAATGCTTGTTGCTGAGGAGAAACTTGCAAAGATGATTTTGAGGAGAAGCTGAGAATCCTAGAAGACGAGAACTGAGATAAATGCACAGGGCTGAAAGCAGAAAGTAACAGCAAAACAATGGCTCTTTAAAGCATTCGAGAATTTCTCAGATGCGTAACAACTTTGAGCTCCCCACCATATAAGCTGGAGATAACACCTCACGTATTTGCAACACCGTACTGCGTAAGGTTATTAGGATGGTGTATTTGGTGGTTTCATCCCGTTTCACCTATGATTTTAGATAGTAATGGTGAGTCTATTGACATTGCAACTATCAACTGTTTACCAGTCATTTGGGTTGGCATTTGTTATCATTGAACAATTTGAACTAAAAGTTGCTAGTCAAGTATCTACTTCAAAAACTTTTTTCTTGATCAACTACACTGTAAATACTTTATAACAATATCAGGAAAGCACTTAGTAAGTATGTATCTACATGGACTAACACTAAACAGAAGCCAGGTTAAAGGGCAACATTTTTCTTTCCTTTGAAAGTTATAACTTAAAGTTGGACAAACAGAATCAGACCTATATAAACTGGACTGGGACTTAAAAATTTTTAAGCCTTTTCCAAAACTGAAACATGAGGTTAATTTCCAAAGAAAGCAAACTAAAAGTAAAAGGACCAACAGTCCCACACCAAAAGAAGATCTCTAGGATCATCTGAAAAGAGCAAAGTGTGGTTTTTCTTTTTCAGAAGCAACTGAATTTAATCTCTAAAAGAAAGCCAGGGGGGGACGGATGTGGCTCAACTGGTTGGGCGTCCGTCTCCCATATGGAGGGACCCGGGTTCGATACCCGGGACCTCCCGGTAAAAAAAAAAAAAAAAAAAGAAAGCCAGGTGGCTTTGGAGAAATGGCTTATCCAGGTCTGGGGTAGGAAATGTGATAAACCTGGAACCGTCTGTCAGACCAGAAAGCAAGGAAGCCACCAAAAAACTGCCAGGGTCATGTCAAGAGAACTCAGAAGCTGATTTGAAGAGGCTCCCACTGACCACAAATGGCACCATATGAGTATCCGTAAGAATAACTGCAATGGATTGAAACACAAATTGCTTTGATAAGTTTCAAATACAGTATGCTGTGGGATCCATGTTTCACAGTGAAACTTTAAAGAAAAACTCATGGGAAGCGGCTGTGGCTCAATCAGTAGGGCTCCCGTTTACCATATGGGAGGCCCCGGGTTCGGTTCCGGGGCCTCCTGGTGAAGGCAAGCCCGCCCGCACGGCGTGGTTAGCTGACCCAGCGAGCGCAAGCAGCAAGGGGGGGATAAATGAATAAATAAATAAAATCTTTAAAAAAATAAAAAATAAAAAAATAAAAAAATAAAGAAAAACTCATCCGTCACCTCTGGAGGATACTAGGGAACCAACTCATTATTTTGAAGACCGGTAAATTAAGAGAAAGAATCAAACATTTATCCTTCCTTTCCTATATGAATTCAGGATAGCGGAATAGTTGATAAGAATCTCTCTTCACAGGAGTATTCTGGCTAAGAAATGAAGACGGAATGAGAGGACTGGACAATCGACATTTTGCAGTGATCACTATGGCTGCTAACATTACAAGAGAGACAAGCAGGCCCCAGCTTCATGCCAGAAGCAGGAAGTACCTGACACCACCCACCAGTCAAGTATTCTGGCCACAGACTGAACCGGAACCATATCAAGCCTCCGGATTTACTACCAGTTTACAGGGAAGGCAGGGGGATCAAGGGCTAGGCACAACAGTCCCCTAACGATTCAGCCAACAAAATCCAGGCTCAGAAACTCTGCAAATGACTGAGCTTCTTCAACCAAAAAAAAAAAAAAAAAGGAAAAGGAAAAAGAATAGAGATGGGGGAACCTAGATTACACCACATTTACCCAACCAGTTACAAAGCACAGCCTTCCAGATTCTGATTCAAAGACCTTTTAAAAGTAGTTATATATCACAACGGGGTATTCGAGCTGGATGTCTGATAAGGAAATACCTTTCGTAAAAGTGATATTGTTATTTTGGTTTTAAGAATCCTTATCTTTAAGAAACACACACTGAAACACAGATTGTTGAAATGCTCAAAATTTGTAACTAGGAGAACAATGTTCTGTACTGAATTTAAGAGATGAAGAGAAAAATCTTACTGCTGGTGTAATCCCTAATTTCACAAGGGATTCAGATAGCCAGGCTGTGCACAGCAATACACCCGAAAGGAAGATGGGGTTTTAAAAGGCAAAAAGATATTGGAAATGTGTGTGTGTGTGTGTGTATGTGCATATATCTTAATACTTGAATTACTAAGGGCACTAGGTATCTAAGATATTTTTAAATAAGAATTAATCTGAAAGTATTTTTCCTTTTCAGTGCTACAGTTTATTCTGTGAATAATTATAACATCTAAAGCAGGGGTTCTTAATCAGGGGCCCACAGCGTGGAAAGATTTCAGGGGGTCCATGAGCTTGAATCGAAAAAAATCAACTTAGCTTTATTTTCCCTGACCTTCTAACTGAAATCTACCAGTTCTTTCATTTATTAATGTATGCGATAAATAAATTACAGTAGTTTTCATTTCACCTGACTGGCAAAGGGGTCTGTGGAACAAAAAAGGTTAAGAACCCCTGATCTAAAGCAACAAGTAACCAAAATTGTGATCATCTCCCTGCAAGAGATGTGTTACTGAAGAAATTCTGCATCATGTTTCATCTGAAAATGAGGGGACTGGGTTTTTGAACTGTGTTCAATGCTTGACCCTAATTTCTTTTTTAAGATGATACTTTTTAAGGAGGTGCCAGGGATTGAACGTGGGACCTCATACATGGGAAGCAGGTGCTGAAACCACTGAGCTACACCCGCTCCCCTAAAATAAACCTTGAACTACTTAAAAGAATACACTAACCAGGTGTCCATCAACAGATGAATGGATAAACAAACTGTGGTCTATTCACACGATGGAATATTATGCAGCTGTAAGAAGAAATGAAGTCATAAAGCATATGGCAACATGGATGAACCTGGAGGACATTATGTTGAGTGAAGCAAGCCAGACACAAAAGGACAAATACTGTATGAATGCATTACTATGAACCAAATATATTGTGTAATATACTGTTTGATTCACAAAAAAAAAAAATATATATTTACATGTATCCATTACATTTAATTGAGAAATGTATACATTTATTCATCTGTGTTTACTTTTTAGTTTTTAATTGCTTATGTTTTCAATTATTAAATGTACAAAATAAAGTTAAAAAAAAAAAAACAAAAGAATACACTAAGCCACAAGACCCATCAGCAGCGTGGTGGACACACACTTTAACAGCGTGGGCCCTGGAAGGAAGCGCCGGCTCCGGGAACGGGCTGCCTGTGGGCTCCTGGGAGGGGCTGCTATAAGGCAGGCTGTGGGTTGCGGTGCTCACGCGTAGGGCAACGACGGTTTCGGGTGGAGTCCTGACCTCTGAGGCCCGCGCGGGGAAGCGTGGCAGCGCTCTGCCAACCAGCCGCCCCTCCCGCTGAGGAGGGTCTCCAGGGGCATCTGCCTGGACCCCGCGGACCCTCCCCACCCTCCCTGCTCAGCGCTACCCCCTGGCCCACCCAGACACCGCAGAGCAGATCGTGCCGTGTAACAGATCCCCAGGGAAGCCACGCACACAGCAGCCTACTCTATACTGCTCTGGCGCTCCTCACCGGCACGTGGCAGAACCAGCTGGGGGGCCCCTCTGACCGCCCCCCGACTCTTCAGAAAGGGGGGAGCCTCAGGTCTAAGGGGAAGACGGCGCCCCAGGGGTAGCCATGTACCTCTGCCGCTCTCCTCAATCCCTTTTGAGGAAAGAGGAACTTAAGTCTCCATCTGAAAAAAAAAAAGGGGGGGGGTGTCTGGTGCTTAAAAGGGTCAGGGGGCGTCGCAGACCTCGTGCCTGAAGCTCTCTGAGGCACCTTTCAGGGCTATGAGTCGACAGGTGTGCAGAAGCACCACTGAAAAGAAGTGGGGAGCGGGTCACCATCAACCCTGGGCCACTCGTCCTCCTCCTCCTCAATCACTGCGGGAAAAGAGTCACTTAAAGGAGATCTGCAAATCCAGGTACTCAGCCAGTCCCCCTCCATGAAAGGAGCAGGAATCCCAAGTCCTTGTCACAGCTCTCGTTCCATGCTGCTGACTGCCTGTGTGTCCCGCGGGACTGAAAGCTCTGTGAAAGTCCGGTCCCCAGGGATGACCATGCCTCGCACAGGTGCCAGGCCCGGGAGGGAGCGAGCCTTCAGGTGATTTCAGCCCAGACACGGTGGAGCTGAAACAAGCTACTCCCACCACGCCCCGTCCAAATTCTTGACCCACAAACTCTGTGGGCATAGGGAGATGGCTGCTTGAAGGTGCTGAGCTTGGGTGTCATTTGCCACACAGCAATAGTAACTGGAACACGCTGGATGATGAGGGACTATGGCTGATCCCAGTTTATGAAGGACCTGGTTCCAAGAGAGATCAGATAACCTGTCCAGGTGTGGGAGCTGACAGCCCAGCCCCCAGCCAGTCTGGATTCACAGCCTGTCTTCTTTCCCCTGTTCCTGCTCAGTTTTTCAACCAATAAAGATTTTCTGTGAGTCTGTTCCAGACATCGCAGCTGCAAAGCTAAAAACACGAAGCTATCAAAGTGCACACATGAAGGCAGCATGCCCAAATACAAAACCAGAGCACATGAGGCCCGCCTTCCCTTAGCAACTCTTAGCTGGCCTGTTCTCTGACAGAAGGGCTCCGTGGTCCAGTATGTCCTGAGAGGATGCAGGGTGGGGACACGGTGCTGGACAACAGGAATATGAGTCAGGGGTTCATCATAAGTGGGAAGTCAGGAAAAGATAAAAAGAGAAGGCAGGCTATTTCTTTTTCTGACATTGGATAAAAAGGGGATAAGTGTTACAACAGTGATCTAAAGATGTGATGATGAGGGTTCACAAGGGAGTCGACATCTGCTCTGAAATAGGAATCAAGGTGAGGGTGAGGGTCAGGTGTGAGAAGGGAGTCTCAGGAGCTTGAGGATAAAAAGTATGGAACAAGCTCAGTGCAAAACGCATCATGGAATTTTCTTTTGTAGTTTTCTATGTGTGTGTGTGTGTTTTTACTTAGAAAAGAAAAAAAGAAGAACAAAGAGTGGGTGAGAAGTAAACGGAAGCATTGATGGGTGGCTGTGAGGACCCAGCAGAAGGGGCACTGGGCACCACTCCCCTCCAGAGCCTGCCGCAGAGCCTGAAGCCAAGCACAGGGCTGCACCCAGGGCGGAGAGAAAGGATTCAGAGACGAGCTCGGTGACCTCTAGGAACTGATATGGGGAAAGGGGGGAAGCCCAGAGCCTGAGAGATGCCAAGACAGCAGGATACAGATTTGGGAAGGGGTGCACAGGACTGGGGACCCAGAGCGTGGGCCCACACCCTGTGAGGACGTGGGCAGGGAGCTTTGCAGACCCAGACAAAATGGCGGACAGCATAGAAGCCCTAAACTTTAGGCCTAAAGGGAAGGAAGAGATGAGGCCTAACCTGCAATGGCCAAGGATTGGGGGGAAGGGAGGGGATCCCCCTTCCTTCCTCCCTCCCAACGTCTTTCATCCACACATTCTTTTCTCGAATTTCCTTCTCAAATGACTCTCCAAAATACTGTTCCATGGAATGGGAGACTGCCTATCCACCTATCCATATAAGTCTCCCAGTGTTGGCAGCGTTTAGAGGCTCTAGAGGTGAAACCGCTCATAAATGACAGCTATTTCTTCAAACACACCTAGAGCAAGCACTCAATGAAACAAACAAGCTGGATCTACCAGGCCACAAGGGGGCTGCACCTCTGTGTGTTTTAACTTCCCCTTGGGGTCAAGCACATAATAGGTCTGGAATAAATCTTTATCGTGTGAATGGATGTTGCCTTTGAGGGATGTCAAGTGTTTGGGGAAGTTTTCAGTCTTGATCCTGGAACTCAAAGGCCGCCACAATCTGGCCCAGGTTGACTCTGACAACCTCACTCCCATTTACTACCAGCCCCCAGCCCACCCATCCAGCCACATAGTTCTTCTAGTCCCCGTCACCCCACAAGCTCTTCCCTTGAGGGTGCCATGTATGTTCCCATCCATGAAATGTGGTTCCTTATTCCTCGTATCACAAAATGCCCCTTGTCTTCATGGTTTGGGGTCAACTTCGAATCCCTCCTCAGGACACCCATTACTCCATTCTCAGACTTACTACCTATAGCATTCGTTGAATAAATGATTTCCACCTATCACACACTGCCCCGTAACAGCTTCTGAATTATTGTCTTAGACCAGGGGTCAGTGAACTTCTTCTTAAAGGGCCAGAGAGTAAATATTTGAGACTGTGGGCTATACAGTCTGTCACAACTGCTCAGATCTGAGTTGTAGCCCAAACATAGGCACAGACAATACATAAACCATAAGCATGTCTTGTTCCAATAAAGCTTTAGTTACCAAAAAAAGCAGCAGGTCGAATTTGATACACAGACAGTAGTTTGCTGACCCCTGTTTTAGACTATTTTAACTCTTTTATTGTCTCTTAACTAGTATGCCTTGCTACAGATATAAGTTCCTTAAAAGAAACATTTTCATTTACTCTTAGCCCCTACCCTGCATAGTGCTACACATACAAGAAATATGTATTTTTAATAAGCATTTCAGTACAGGTCAAATGATGTGCCACATATCACAACTGATCTTTGCTGCTAAGCGTGAACACTGGCACTGCAAACATTCATTTCTAACAACTGGTACTAGTTTAATTGAACTGTGTGCCATAAAATATTTTAAGAAAACTTTCCAGGTCTGCAATTTTGCCAATTTTTTTCTTCTAATCATTTCCACAGATGGCCTAATACTCTCATTCCACCAGCTACGTAACCGACTACCACATTCCACAAGCTATTTAACATCAGGAGGAGGCACCAGGTTTTCTGCAGACAGACGTGCCCACTTCAGCATTCAGCATTTCCCCCATCACGCCCTGGGCACATGGAGAAAGGTTTGCACAGGTAAAAGGGAAGCTTTCAGGAAAAAAGGAAAGGAAATCTATCACCGCTCTTCCTCACAGAAGCAGACACAAAACAATTACCTGTAACCAAAATAAAATTCAGTTCAGAGTGGGTAAGTGACAGTTCCTGTCGTATGTTTCTAGCACTCTGCTAAATCAATAACTGTAGCAGAGGGTTGACAACGTCTGTAAAATTTCAAAAATGCGATAAACTACACCCCCTCCAAAAAAAAACCCTGCTTTTGAGTACGTTCCTGTAGATCTTACATAAAGAATTTAAAAAGCAGTTACCACGTTCTTTCAGAATGAAACATAAATGAGTCCCAGGAAGCCCAAGCCTTCACTTCTTCTCAGTTATGACCTTTTACCCCCTCAGAGGAAAGCCCGAGCAGCTCAGTGCAGGCAGCTCGGGCAACAGGGGTCCTTTTCATCCAAGTCACCCTGCCCTCCCCTGAAAGCACAAATAGCTGTAAGATTTGCTATGAAAAAGAGCACTCTTCCCTCCTCCCCCAAGGCACCCACCCTGCCCTCCGTCAGTTGACTATTTGGCATTTGCTTCCAGGTCTCTAAGTAAGATGCTTGCTTCCTTGATTTCTTTCCTTTCTCAGTAGGGAAGATGAGGTCTTTGCTCTGCTCCATCGTCCACTCCCACCCACCACCATTCTCCTCTTTGGTGGGGTCAGCATTCAGTTCACATCGTTACAACTACACAAATGCTACTGGAAGCCCAAGCCCATGGCACACTAAGATTATGTATCTTTTCCATCACAACTTTTCGTTTCCATGAAGCTAATACTAGTCTTGTTTATTCTTTTTTTTTTTTAACTTTATTTTGTACATTTAATAATTGAAAACATAAGCAATTAAAAACTAAAAAGTAAACACAAATGAATAAATATATACATTTCTCATTTAAATGTAAAGGATACATGTAAATTTTTGTTGTTGTTTTGTCTTTTGTTTTTTTTTTGTTTTGTTTTTTGGTTTTTTTGTGTGTGAATCAAACAATATATTACACAATATATTTGGTTCATAGTAATCCATTCATACAGTATTTGTACTTTTGTGTCTGGCTTGCTTCACTCAACATAATGTCCTCCAGGTTCATCCATGTTGCCATATGCTTTATGACTTCATTTCTTCTTACAGCTGCATAATATTCCATCGTGTGAATAGACCACAGTTTGTTTATCCATTCCTCTGTTGATGGACACCTGGGTTGTTTCCAACTTTTGGCAATGATGAATAATGTGGCTATGAACATCGGTGTGCAGATGTCTGTTCGTGTCACCGTTCTCAGTTCTTCTGGGTATATACCCACTAGTGGTATTGCAGGGTCACGTGGCAAGTCTATATTCAACTTCTTTAGGAACTGCCAAACAGTCCTCCATAGTGGTTGTACCATCCTGCATTCCCACCAACAGTGAAGAAGTGTTCCTATCTCTCCACATCCTCTCCAACACTTGTAGTTCTCTGTCTTTTTCATAGTGGCCATTCTGATAGGTGTGACATGATATCTCATTGTAGTTTTGATTTGCATTTCCCTAATCATGAGTGATGTTGAGCATTTCTTCATGTGTTTTTTTTGCCATTTGTATTTCTTCTTCGGAGAAATGTCTATTCAAGTCTCTGGCCCATTTTTTAATTGGGTCATTCGTCTTTTTATTGTTGAGCTGTAACATCTCTTTATATATCCTGGATATTAAACCCTTATCAGATATGTGATTTCCAAATATTTTTTCCCATTGAGTTGGCTGCCTTTTCACCCTTCTGACAAAGTCCCGTGAGGTGAAAAAGTGTTTAAATTTGAGGAGGTCCCATTTATCTACTTTTTCTTTTGTTGCACGTGCTTTGGGTGTGAGGTCCAAGGAACCACCACCTACTACAAGGTCTTGAAGATGTTTCCCTACATTTTCTTCTAGTAGTTTTATGGTCCTGGCTTTTATATTTAGATCTTTGATCCATTTTGAGCTGATTCTTGTATAGGGGGTGAGATAGGGGTCCTCTTTCATTCTTTTGGTTATAGATATCCAGTTCTCCCAACACCACTTGTTGAAGAGACTGTTTTTTCCCATCAGCGTGGGCTTGGTAGGTTTGTCAAAAACCAGTTGAGTGAAAAAAAAAAAAAAAACCAGTTGACTGTATAGGTGAGGGTTTATTTCTGGATTCTCAATTCTATTCCACTGATCGATATGTCTATCTTTATGCCAGTACCATGCTGTTTTGACCACTGTAGCTTTGTAATATGTTTCAAGGCCAGGCAGTGAAATTCCTCCCACACTGCTCTTCTTTTTTAGAATACTTTTGGCTATTCGGGTGCACTTACCCTTCCAGATGAATTTGGTAATTGCCTTCTCTAATTCTGTAAAGTAAGCTGTTGGGATTTTGATTGGTATTGCATTGAATCTATACATCAGTTTGGGCAAGATTGACATCTTCACGATATTTATTCTTCCAATCCATGAACACGGAATGTCTTTCCATTTGTTTAGGTCTTTTTAAATTTCTTTTAGCATTGTTTTGTAGTTTTCTGCATATAGATCCTGTACTTCCTTGGTTAAATTAACTCCTAGGTATTTGAGTCTTTTTGTTGCTATTGAAAATGGAATTTTCCTCCTGATTTCCTCCTCAGATTGTTCAGTAATGTGTACAAAAACATTACTGATTTTTGCGTGTTGATCTTATATCCTGCCACTTTGCTGAACTCATTTATTAGTTCAAGTAGCTTTGTTGTGCATACTTCAGGATTTTCTAAATACAGGATCATGTCATCCGCAAACAGTGAGAGTTTTACTTCCTCTTTTCCTATTTGGATGCCTTTAATTTTTTTGTCTTGTCTAATTGCCCTAGCTAGAACTTCTAGTACAATGTTGAATAAGAGTGTTGACAGTGGGCATCCTTGTCTTGTTCCTGATCTTAGGGGGAAAGCTTTCAACCTTTCCCCATTGAGTATGATGTTGGCTGTGGGTTTTTCATATATGCCTTTTATCATATTGAGGAATTTTCCTTTTATTCCTATCTTTTGAAGTATTTTTATCAAAAAAGGATGTTGGATTTTGTCGAATGCCTTTTCTGCATTTATTGAGATGATCATATGGTTCTTTCCCTTCAATTTGTTAATGTGGTGTATTACATTGTTTGATTTTCTTATGTTGAACCAGCCTTGCATACCAGGAATAAATCCCACTTGGTCGTGATGTATAAGTCTTTTGATATGCTGTTGGATTCGATTTGCAAGTATTTTGTTGAGAATTTTTGCATCTATGTTCATGAGAGAGATTGGTCTGTAACTTTCTTTGCTTGTGGAATCTTTTTTTTTTTTTTTTTTTTTTAAGATTTTATTTATTTATTCATTTATCCCCCCCTTGCTGCTTGTGCTCGCTGGGTCAGCTAACCACGCCGTGCGGGCGGGCTTGCCTTCACCAGGAGGCCCCGGGAACTGAACCCGGGGCCTCCCATATGGTAAACGGGAGCCCTACTGATTGAGCCACAGCCGCTTCCCTCTTGTGGAATCTTTATCTGGTTTTGGTATTAGGGTAATGTTGGCTTCATAAAATGTGTTGGGTAATTTTCCCTCCTCTTCCATGTTTTGGAAGAGTTTAAACAGGATTGGTGTTAATTCTTTTAGAAATGCTTGGTAGAACTCACCTGTGAAGCCTTCTGGTCCTGGACTTTTCTTTGCTGGGAGATTTTTGATGACAGATTCAATCTCCTTAATTGTGATTGGTTTGATAAGTTCTTGTATTTCTTCTTGTGTCAGTGTAGGTTGGTTATGAGTTTCTAGAAATTTGTCCATTTCATCCAGGTTGTCTAGTTTGTTGGCATATAGTTTCTCATAGTATCCTCTTATGATTCTTTTTATTTCTGTGAGGTCATTTGTAATGTCCCCCCTTTCATTTCTGATTGTATTTATTTGCATCTTCTCTCTTTTTTTCTTTGTTAGTCTAGCGAGGGGTTTGTCAATTTTATTGATCTTCTCAAAGAACCAGCTTTTGGTTTTGTTGATTTTCTCTATTGCTTTACTTGTTCTCATTTTCATTTATTTCCGCTCTAATCTTTATTATTTCTTTCCTTCTTTTTGCTTTGGGATTGGTTTGCTGTTCTTTTTCTAGCTTCTCAAGTTGTTCAGTTAAATCTTTGAGTTTAGCTCTTTCTTGTTTCTTAATATAGGCATATAGGGCTATAAATTTCCCTCTCAAGACTGCCTTTGCTGTATCCCATAAGTTTTGATATGTTGTGTTCTCATTTTCATTTGTCTCAATATATTTACTGATTTCACTTGCAATTTCTTCTCTGATCCACTGAATATTTAGGAGTGTGTTGTTCAGTCTCCACACATTTGCAAATTTACTTTTTTCCTGTCTGTTATTCATTTCTAGTTTCATTCCATTATGATATGAGAAGGTGCTTTGTATAATTTCAATATTTTTATATTTATTGAGAGCTGTATTGTGACCTAACATGTGGTCTATCCTGGAGAAAGATCCATGGGCACTTGAGAAGAATGTATAACCTGCTGGGTTTGGATGCAGTGTTCTGTATATGTCTGTTAGATCTAACTTGTTTATCATATTGTTCAAGTTCTCTGTTTCCTTGTTGATCTTCTGTCTAGTTGTTCTATCTAATGATGTGAGAGGGGTGTTGAAGTCTCTGACGATTATTGTAGAAACGTCTATTTCTCCCTTCAGTTTTGCCAGAGTTTGTCTCATATATTTTGGGGCACCCTGCTTAGGTGCGTAGCTATTTATGACTGTTATATCTTCCTGGAGGGTCGTCCCTTTTATTAATATATAATGGCCTTCCACATCTCTTATCACTTTTTTGCATTTGAAGTCTGTTTTGTCTGATATTATTATAGCTACCCCTGCTCTTTTCTGTTTATTATTCGCGTGGAGTATCTTTTTCCAACCTTTTACTTTCAGCCAACTTGTATCCTTGCATCTGAGGTGAGTTTCTTGTAAGCAGCATATGGATGGCTCATGTTTTTTTATCCATTCTGTCATCCTGTATCTTTTGATTGGGGAATTTAATCCATTCACATTCAATGATATTACTGAAAATGCACTATTTATTTCCTCCATTTTATTCTTTGGTTTTCATATGTCATCTTATTTTTCTCTTTCTTTTTACTCTTTTGGTTATCCTTTCTGCTTTTCTTTCTTCTATACTCTCCTCCAAGCCTCTCTCTCCTGTCTTTTTCTTTCAGGTTCTAAGGCTTCCTTTAATATTTCCTGCAAAGGTGGATTCTTTTCTGAAAACTCTCTTAGTTTCTGTTTGTTTGTGAATACTTTATATTCACCTTCATATTTGAAGGACAGTTTTGCTGGATAAAGAATTCTCGGCTGGCAGTTTTTCTCTTTCAGTTTCCTAATTGTATCATACCAATGTCTTCTCTCCTCCAAGGTTTCTGAAGAGAAATCTGTACTAAGTCTTACTGGACGTCCTTTGTACGTGATCGTTTGCTTCTCTCTTGCTGCTCTGAGAATTTTCTCTTTATCTTTTACATTTGCATTCTGAATAATATGTGTCTTGACGTAGGTCTATTTGGATTTATTCTTATTGGGGTACGGTGTGCTTCTTGGACATGTAAGTTCATTTCTTTCGTGAGAGTTGGGAAATTTTCAGCTATTATTTCCTCAGATACTCTTTCTGCCCCTTTTCCTTTCTCTTCTCCTTCTGGAACTCCCATGACACGTATGTTTTTGCATTTTGTGTTGTCATTCAACTCTCTGAGCCCCTGCTCAATTTTTTCCATTCTTTTCTCTCTCTGTTCTTTTCTCTCTTCAATTTTAGCTGCTCTGTCTTCAGTATCACTTATTCTTTCTTCTATCATTTCGAGTCTGCTGCTGTATGCTTCAAATGTATTTTTTACTTCACCTATTGTGTCTTTCATTCCCATGAACTCCGTTACTTTTCTGTTCATGATTTCAAATTCTTCTTTACGTTCGCGCAATGACTTCTTGATGTCATTGATCTCTTTAACTATATTCTCTTTCATCTCATTAATTTGATTTTGGAAATGTGTGCTCATCTCACTGATTAGTTCTCTCAAATTCTGCATCTCTTCTGGGACTTTGCTGTATTCCTTTTCTTGGACCATGTCTTCTATTTTCTTTGTATGGCCCGTAATTTTTTGCTGGTGCTTAGGCATCTGGTTAGTCTGTATTTTACTTAGATGCTCTATCTCTTTCTCTTTTATGGGTTTTAGTTGCAGGAGGCTGTGAGTTACCACCGCTCTTTGATTTTTGGCTCAACCTTGATTGTTAGGATTGTTCTGCTGGTTGCTCAAAACTGGGCACTGGACCCAGTAATTGGTTGTAGAGTCGTTTCCTAGGGCCTTGGGCAGGGAGGCTATAGAGGCCAGGAGAAGCCTCTCTTACTTATTAATTTTCTTATGTGCACTTCCTTGGTCTGCCAGGAAATGGCGCTCGTTGGCAGCTCTCAATTCAATGCCTGGTCGGAGCGTATTTGTTGTGACACAGACCAGATCAATGTGATAGAGCTTCCTGTCTGGGTGCTAGGAGCCCTGTGATTCAAACTTTCTGAGACAGTTCTCCAGACTTCTCTCATAGCGCCCCCCTTTTCCCAGCTAGGAAATATTTCCACTCCCTTCTGAATCCTCAACAATCATTCCCTGTTAGTAGAGGAGGAGATTGGGAGGTTTGTATATCTTTAGCCCCTTGCAGGCTCCAAGGCAAACAATGGTGCAGCCCCACCCAGCTTGGAAGGGCTCTTGGGACGGGGCAGACCAAACCTGGGAGTCCAAAGCAGGGTCAACCCCAGGCTCTCTCTCCCCTCTCCCGTGGAGTCCTCAACAATTAGTCCAGGCTAGAAGAGAGGGAGGTTGCGAGGGTCGGATTTCTCCAGTCCTTTCTAGGCTCCCAGGGCAAACCGCCGTGTGGAAGGGTCCGTGGGGCTCTGCAGCCCAGATTTCAGGTCAGAACCTGAGTCAGCCTAAGGCTGTGTCCCTCTCTCTCCCCTTTCCAGGAGTGGCAGATCCCTGAAGCCCCCTTTGTCTGTGGTCGCAGGCCCAGGGGCCCGAGAATTCTGAAGAGTGTGGGGGAGGGTGCCGGCAGCAGCAGAAGCTGCTACTTGCAACTCATGGTTCTGTTGTCGCGATTTCCCTCTTCTGTCCCTCTCTCCTCTGGGTGGTGTGCAGCCTTTACCTGCTGTCCTAAACCCTAGAAGATCTTTTTCGGGGCTGTTTCATCTTGTCCTCTAGCTATTTTTCTGGAGAAGAGATTCCCATTTCTTACTAGTCCGCCATCTTCCTGGAAGTCTCTATCTAGTCTTGTTTATTCTTTTGCTAAGTTTTCATTTGCTTAGTGAAAAGTTCATTTTAAAATCGATTGAACTCTAAACTCTTCCTCCCTTGGCTAAATCGCCTCCCAAGGAATCCTGGAATAGCAGATGGTCTATTAATTTCATCCTCCCTCAAAACCTTCTGAGTTGGGGGCAGGTAGCAGTGAAAGTTGGGATGCACTAACCAAGTGGCAAGGGGGTTTCTGGCCTCAATGATCAGCTCAAGAGACTGCATTATCCAGATGCCTAGGGAATCATTACTGGCAGGCAGACAAGGTGAACCAAGTAGGGGGGTGAGAACCTGAGCTCAGGCTGGGAACAGAAGCAGGGAACTTAAGAGACATTCCTTGGATTTTTTTAAACTGCATAAACAAGAGAATTCTAGGAAATGAAAACACAACTGTCACCACTAAAAACTTCCCTATTTAAAAATAAACGACATCTTCCACACCAATAGCACATCAAACTTAACTGAATCTTACCTTTGCATTATGGTAAATGTCTTTTAAGGGGGGGGGGGATTAAAGGGGGGAGGGTGCTTTCTAGATAACCTGAAGCAAGGCCAGAAAAATAAATCAGAGAATCATAGAGCTATAAGAAAATCATGTAGTCCAGATCTTGTTTCCAAAAAAAAAAAAAATCTAAGGCTGTAGACATACTTCCCAGCTCATCTCAGTTGAGAGCAAAAGTTTTCAATGATTTCTTGTATATTCCATCACATTCCACATAGGGTTTGTGGTAGCTTACAAGAATTCAAGCAGCAAAACAAAAATATATGAATACTATATTCAGGAAATGTCAGGAAAAATAACAGGTAGAAGGTCAAGAGCAAGGGAAAGTTAGGGCTTCAGTACATATAATATATGACCACTGCAGATAGACCTAGCGCTCGGTCAAGTAAATTGGACTTGGAGTTCCCTGACAGCTGAAAAAGGAAGAGAAGCATGAGCATTTTCATGGTTTGCATTGTCCACCTGGAGAGGGGAAAGAAACCCACAGAGAAAGAAAGACTAACTGGCAGAAACAACGTGTGTGGGGCGGTTCTCAAGGCAAAAGCAACCCAGATCAGTGTGGTGGGCCACAAGCATTTTTTAAATGAACTAGAACTGAACTGAAAATCTCGGGCTGCATCTCATGTGGTAAAGGTACTGCTTCCTGTGCTCTCTATCTCAATCTCATCCAAGAATGGGTGAGTGCACCATGTGGCAATGTAAAGCACATTTCTAACTGGGAGATACAGTCACAAAGAATGGTTTAAAAAATAAAATAAAATAAAAAACACCCTGATGGAGGACGCCTTAAAGAGATGTAATGCCCACCCTAGCCTGTCTTGCCTGGCTGTACCAGACCACAGTCCTGACCCATCTTCCTGCCAGCTCTTCCCCCCAGCCTTTGACTCTGTCCAGTGGTCTTACTGTGCCCCTTCTAGACCTCCCCTCAATGGTGACGCCATTGGGCAAGTATGACAGCTTGGGGTCCCTCTCCCTTCCTGGCCCCTCCACTCTCTGGCATCTGTCTCTGAATCCACCTGCTCCGCCCCACTCCAATCCCCCTCTCTCCCAGAGAAGCCTTGATCAGGGATGGGGAAAAAGAATAGCACTTTCTCCTGCCTACCTCAAATTGTATCTTCTCTCATTTCTCCATGTTCCCTTTCAAATGCCACCCAAACATATACATGTAAGGACCTGGCTGATACCTAACGTCCTAATTTTTAGCAAAGATGATTTATGAGAAATGACACATCCTATGATCAGTTTTAAGCCTTCAAGAAAATGCTTAAATAGGCCATAGGCATTTATGAGTAGCAGCAAAGTGGCTGCTCATGAATCGCTTTTGGAGGAGGAAGCAGATGAAACATAAGGCTCAGGGAAAGGCTAAGCAAACTGGGGCCCATACACCCAATGGGCTACTCCTCAGCAATGAAAAAGGATGAGTACTGATGCACACAACACAGACCAATCTCAACAGCAGTGCCCGTTCACTCAACATATTTACCCAAGAGAGGGCCTGCTGTATGAAGCTCCACAGCGGGGAAAACTACTCTGTGGTGAAAAACAAAGCAGCGGATGCTGGGAGGAGCAGGGGATGGTGAGAAGGAGGTACTTTCTGCAGGGAAAGAACTATGTCATTCCTCAAATTCTTCATATTTTTTAATTTCCACTTCAGATCAATGTGCAAATATCTCACTGGGCTCACATTTGCTTTTCTATAATTTATTTTAAGACACTTAAAAGCAAAAGCAGTGTAATATATTGGTGTGTCTTAGTAGGTCAGTTAACATCGGAAGCACCCAAATCAGAAGCAAATGTTATTGTGATGGTGGTCAGCATATGAAAGACTCAGTAAAGGCCATCTGAGCCAGAGTTAGCTGATTGGCATAATGAAAATAAGCGATGGCTCCCTGCTCTACGAGCGGATGAAAACGTTGTGCTGGCATCTCAACCCTGGCAGGAACCACTGAGAAGATTCTAGGGAGATGGGCAGTCAGCCCCTTTCAGAGAGGGGACCCAGGATTCTGTTAGGGCCCATAGTCGAGCCATTAAAGGGGGCTCCTGTCCCACTCCCTGGAGGTTCACTGAATCCCACTGCTGGAATACCCTCAGATCAGCCTGGAGTGCCTCTTTCATGCAAGGGGCTTGGCCAGAGAGTGCGAGCTTTGCCAAGCTTAATTAAAGACAGGTTGCCAGGTGCTCTCTAGGCCCGCTTGCTAACAAGTGTCTGAAAGAATGGCCACGATTGGTCAAGACTTGCTTTCAGTGCAAGATAACTTCTGGATGTGAACTGTGGGAAAGGACCCACAAGACTCCCAAAAGAACTTGACAAGTGTCCAAAGCCCAAAATCAGGTTAGATCAATCAGTTCACAACAGATTGCATCTTAGGGTTCCTAAGAACACATTTAAGGTTCTTGAGCATTTGCCAGAAGGGGTCTTCTTTCCCCATAGCAGAGCCCTCAAGGTATAAGGTCACAGTATGGACAGTGACAAGCCTCATCTGGGACACCTGAGATGCTGGGTCCCTCAGGGCTTAGTGGCTGGAATACTCCAAAAGGTCATTGAAAAGAAGCCAGACAGAAAAGGCCACATATCGCCTGACTCCAGTTACGGGAAATATCCAGAATAGGCAAGTCCAAAGGGGCAGAGAGTAAATTGGTGGTGGCCTGGGACTGGGGGGAATGGGGCGTGACAGCTGAATGGGTACAGGGTTTCCATTTGGGGTTATGAAAATGTTCCAGAATTAGATATGGTAATGGCTGCACCACACTGTGACTGTACTAAATCCCAATGAATTGCACACTTTAACATGCTTAAAAGGGCCAATGTTATGTTGTGTGTATTTTACTACATATGAAGAAATAAAATTTAAATTAAGAAAAGAAGGTGATCAAACAAACTTATTTACTCCTACATCTCTAAATTGACTCGGTGAAATTAATCACAAAGCACACAAATAAAAAAAAAGCACATGCTTTTATTTTCTTTGGGGCCAGATGTAATCAACCCCATCTTCTATTTTCTTTCTCCCAAGGGGCAGATTCATCTGCCATTTCCTGTACCCATGCCCCTGCTTCCTCATTCCCCTCCTGAGGTCAGCCCAGCTGCTACCACCCATCCTGACTCCCTGCTCCTCTTCAGCACCCTCTCCAGGCCCCAAGAATTCCTGGAAGCATAACCCTTGGTAAGTGTCCCAGCCAGGATCACCAAAACTCCAGGGCAGCCCTACAGAGAAACAAGGTATCTGACAAACTTCACGGCCCACTAGTCTGAGATAAACCTCCCTCTCAACTTCCTCAAACTCTGCAAAGATGGAAGCTGACTTCCACATAGACTGCCACCAAAACGGCTGCCCCTTTGGACCTACCTGACGTGGAGATCTAGAAAAACAAAGTACCTGGTAACCTCATACCTGATGTGGTAGGCAGAATAATTGCCCCCAAAGATACTCACATCCTACACCCCAGAACTTGTGAATAGATGGCAAAGGAGAATAAAGGTTGCAGTTGGAATTAAGGTTGCTAATCAGCTGACCTTAAAATGGGAGTGGATCCTGGGCTATGCAGATGGCCCTAATGTAATCACAAGGGTCCTTAAAAGTATAAAGGGGACTGTGAATATTCTCTCTGTCCTGATTTTGTGATAATCAGGGTAGGCAAAACATTCGCTGTATTAGAAACCATGCATGTGTCCCCAGACCTAGTTTTTTTCCCTAGGTCTGGTTTTTAGAATGCTGGTGATAAACTAAGCCTGATTTATTATATGACCATCCTGTATGGGAAAAGACTGTAACTTTGGGTATCTTTGGTCAACCCTGAGAGATACAGCAGGGGGACGGATGTGGTTCGGGTGGTTGGGCGTCCGTCTCCCTTATGGAGGGACCTGGGTTCGATCCCCAGGACCTCCCACTAAAATAAAGAAGAATATAGATCACGTGTGGGCCACCAGGCCCCGTGTGCGGGTGAGCCGCCAGGCCCTGGGTACGCCATCAAGCCGCAGGTGAGTCACCTGGCCCCATGCACAGGTGAGCCACCAAGCCCCGTGAACACGTGAGCTTCCAGGCCCCATGTGTGGGTGAGCCGCCAGGCCCCTAGTGAGTCGCCAGGCCCACGCATGGGTGAGCCGTCAGGCCCCGTGAGCCACGCAGCAAGATGATGATGTGACAGGAGAGTGACACAAGGGAGAGCCAAGACAATATGCACCAAAAAACCAGGAACAAAGGTGGTGCAGGCAGTAGGATGCCTCTCTCTCACATCGGAGTTTCCAAGGATCAAATCCCAGTGAAGACAGGAGGAAAAGGATGAGAAGAGAGGGCAGGAAACGGACACAGAGAGTTGCCCAGCGAATGGACACAGAAACAGCAAAAATGGGGTCGGGGGGGGGGAATAGATAAAAGTAAATAAATAAATAAGTCCTTAAAAAAATGTATAGGGGAGGAAAATACGGACTATAGTTAGCAGTAATACTTTTTTTTTTTTTTTTATAAAGATTTTATTTATTTATTCATTTATCCCCCCTTGCTGTTTGTGCTCGCCGGGTCAGCCAACCACGCCATGCGGGCGGGCCCGCCCTCACCAGGAGGCCCCGGGAACCGAACCCGGGGCCTCCCACATGGTAAACGGGAGCCCCACTGATTGAGCCACAGCCGCTTCCCAGCAGTAATACTTTGATGATGCTCTTTCATGATTTGTTAACAGATGTTTCACAACAATGCAGGGTGTTTGTGGGGGAGTGATGTTATGCATGTTTGTTTTGTAAGTTCACGATGTTTACTGAACACTTATAGTTTATGTATGTTCATATATGAATTATATACTTCAATAAATTGTTTTTATTTTTTTTATTTTTATTTTTTTTTTACCAGGAGGTCCTGGGGATCGAACCCAGGTCCCTCCATATGGGAGACGGACACCCTACCATTTGAGCCACATCCATCCCCCAATAAATTGTTTTTAAAAAAAAAGTGTAAAGGGGAGAGCAGAAGAGAGGATCAGAGCAAGTCAATGTGAAAGGAACTTGATCCATTGCAGGCTTTGAAGATCGAGGAAGGGGGCCAGGAGCCGAGGAATATGGGTGGCTTCTAGAAGCTGGGAAAGTCAAGGAAGTGGATTCTCCCTTAGTGCCTCCAGAAAGGAAGGGTGATGCCTTGATTTTAGCCCAGAATTCTGACCTCCAGAACTGTGAGTGAGTAGATTTGCGTTGCTGTAAGCCACTGAACTTGTGGTAATTTGTTACAGCAGCCACAGGAAACGAAGACTCCTGGTTATCAAATACCATGGTAGCTTGTTTCAGACCTCACAAATACATGATTCTCGCTAATGTAAAATTATCTACTCAAGGTCTGCAACACTTTCAAGTCACCTCCCTGGAAAGCACGGCTCCATGCCGCCATTCTGTGAGTGCTTATCTCCAAAGAAACCAGTGCCAAGGGACAAAACACACACGTGATTTTATGTCACACTGCAAGTTCTAAATAGAACACTTTCCCTGTGCCATTTTTATGAGGTATCTGCTTGACACAGATCTTTAAAAAGAAAACCCACTCAAAGTTATTTCTGTAACCGAAGGTGGGCAAGAAGAGGGATAGTAAAATCAGACTATTACTTATGAAATGAGCAATGGAGGTTAAGCTTATTCTTATTTTTCATTTACCCGCATCATGTTGCAAGTAAGTACAATGATGCCAATTTCCACTTCAGACCACCCCAAACCCAAAGCGTGGGGGACAGAGCCTGTTTTATGCCAATCTGTTCTTCTGGTTATTTGTTTGCTAGACTGGCGCCATAAACTCACAGAAAGCCAGAACTCACTCTTTCAATGTCTTTTTCTTGTGGCAAATACCCTAACTCCACAATGAAACAGAATCCTCCTTAACGGAAGGTGGGGGTGGAGAAGGGGAAGCAGCTAGCAGTCAGCACTCTGTATTTCAATACATGCGAGTTCTTTTTCCAGCTAGCTGGGAGTCAAGGTCCCAACTTGAACAGGGTCCAGCTGACAAAGGTCTTGCTCAGTGATGCCTACTGCCCAGGCCTGCAAGCAGTGAGGCGTAACCAAGGCCAGCCTAACACTAAAAAGCCATGGTGTCCATATAGACGCGCTCTTCTTAGCCAGTCCCGGTTACCTGTGAAGCGGCATATAGCTCCCAGAATTCTCTAAGGCATTAAAGCATTACGAGACTGAGGTGACTGTAATAAGTAGGCTGGTCCCCAAATGAGTGTACCCACACTGACAAAGGCAGACAGCAGACATTCAAAACTCAACCGGCTTCCAAAGAGACCTGCCATGACGCTACAACCTTTTAACCATTAGCAATGGTTAAAATACTGAGCCAAATGACAGGAGTTTCTACTGCCAGTGTATATATTGAAGACTTCATGTTTCGGACAGGAGGCATTTTCTAAGCAATTACTCCCTCGAGAGGAAGAAAAGGATCTTGAAGTAAAACCCAAGAGACTGGTTCAGGCTAAAGCTAAAGTACAGCAGGAAGAAAAAAGAAGCAAACTGTCTCACGCCACAGGGTGGGAAGGGGGCCTGCGACACTTCCCTAAATTGCAGGATGAGAACCCTGCAGAAACAAGCGCTTTGGCTCCCTTATCGCCAATCTACTGTGCACAACCCAGGGCACATGAATGTGCTGTGTCTGTACCCAGGAGGAAGTGTGGCAAGCCTGAGCGCTCACCGCAACTGAGAAAGATAAAGTCGAAGATTTCTCCTGTGGTGGGCCCATTGGAGGGAAACTTTGGAGGGAACGGTGAAACAAGTGAGCCCACCAGTTGGCCCTAAAAAAATAGGGCAAGCTTTACAAGGTGTCATTCACTGGTCTTTCCTGGACAAGTTCAATGCAAAAGAAATTTCTGCTCTAATCAAGAACCACGGGAAGATTCTCATGTGTCAGGAGAAGTGGTCTGCCACAAATGCTGTAATAATGCCAAAATTCTCCTACAGATGGCATCATCCATAATTTTACCTACTTCCTTTGGTCTTTCCCAAGAAAAACACTTCCAAATATGTAGATGTATTATACGAAATGAGACACAACATCAGGGACGACTCTGAGCAGGGCTACCTTTCTCAGTTGCTCCTGCCTCCACATGGCATGCTTTTGAGCAAGAGCTGTGAATAAACGATACCATTAAACACCAATATCTGGCCCAGGGTGGGGAAATGAGACTCTGACTTTAGAGTCATATGCCATTTTCACTCATTTGACAACTATTCTTTTGCTCCCCACGCTGGCCAAGGCACTGTCCCAGCTCACCAGAAGAGACGGCCGTGGGCTTTGCCGTGGCGCTGGGGAAACTGTAGACCATGGAGCGTGATTTGTGGCAGAGCTTCCTGAACCAGTACATTCCCTCTCCTCAAGCACCCATGTCAGAAAACATCCGAGTTGGGGGCAGGGAGGGAGGCAGGAAAGAAAAGAGGTAATGGTATCTGGCTACCACAAATCTCATTCCCTTGCATCTTCCAGCAGACCAAGTCAAGCAAAGATAAATAAGACATCTCAAGATCCCCCCTGAAAAATAAATAACTCATCCCCACCTGGTGGTTTCCTCCAGTTCATAACTACGAACCCCAGGAAAGTGAAACTGCAAGTGCAGTGTGCATGAATTATTTTAGTCAAGTGTGTTGTTCTCTTCCACCTCCTAAGCAAGAATTCTTCAGTCACAGGCTGAGAGCCAAGATTTGCCCAAGCCAGGGCTGAGGACAGAATGGAGGGAAGAGAGAGGCAAAGACTTAGCAGAGCCCAAGGAGGGAAGGGAGGCAATGGGAAGGGGCCGAGGATGGTGCTGCTGGAACCAGCAAAGGACCAGTGAGTCTTGCTGGCTACTAGACTCTGAGGTCATGGCTGCAGAAAGCGTTTCCTACCTTAAATACATAAGTAGGTGCACCTAAATTGGATATATGGTCAACTTTGTTCCCTATTATCAGAAGGAAGCAATTGTTGGCAGAAGAAAAACCAAAGAAAATTCCTAAAATAAGCTGCTAGCTAGAGTAGGTGGGGGTGGGGGGAGACCCAGGATAGAAATCAAGGGAGGCCAGGCTCCTCCCTGGGAAAACATGCCCTGGTTTTATGTATCTACATCCCCACCCCTAAAAGACATCTCTAATTGGGGATGGCTTCTGTCACCAAAGGTCTACCACCTGGATGCTCTTGACAGGACAATCAATTTTTTTTTTTTTTAATTTATTTATTTACTTTATCCATTTTAAACCCCCCCTTCCCCATTTTGCTGTTTTGTGTCCATTCGCTGGGCAATTCTCTGTGTCTGTTTCCTGCCATCTCTTCTCATCCTCCTCCTCCAGTCATCACCAGGATTCGATCCTGAAGACCCCCGATGTAGGAGAGAGGTGTTCTGCCACCTGCGCCACCTCGGTTCCTGGTTTTCAGAGCTTTCGGAGCATCTCATCTTGTCTCCGTCATCATCTTGCTGCATGGCTCCCGGGGCCTGGCGGCTCACCGGCACACAGAGCCTGGCAGCCCATGTGCCTTCTATATATATTTTTTATTATTTTACCGGGAGGTCCCAGGGATCGAACCCAGGTCCCTCCATATGGCAGACGGACGTCCAACCATTTGAGCCACATCCGCCCCCAGGACAATCAATTTTAAAACAGCTCCCAAGGCACAGGGTCTCCTTTGCCAGATGTCCAGCATGGAGCCAACACACAGTGTTAGCAGCCAATGTCAACGACAACACTGGTCTAAAGAAAGCTCAGCAGAGACTGGTGGTGTTTTGGTGCCCAAATTAAAGCTCAGGTGAGTGGGAAGCTCCTGGGACATCGGGAACTTTCGGAGGTTGCTCACTTGTGGGCCAGGCAGACACATGGTAGGATCAAGGTTATCAGATGAAAAGCAACATAACAACCCTGCTGGGACTGAAAAGTGCAAAGGAGAGCTGCCTGGAGTCAATCACTAAGCAGCATTTCCTCCTGTAAGTTCCCATGGTTCCTTGAGACCTGCAAATTTTCAACAACTGAGAGAATGGTTCAGCCCTAGCAGATTGCCAGGGAGAGTGCAATCTGGTTGTAACTTCAGGAGAGAATTCAAACACTTAAGGTTAGGGATGTCCGAAGGCTAACTCAAAGGCCTACCGGGGCAGACAGGGCACCCAAGGGAGTGATGAGAGCTGGGGACACCAGCATGAGCCTGCTAATCTCTAACAACTGAGGGTTGGTCACAACTCATGTCTGGCATACAATAGGGACTGGTGGGAAGCATGGCAAACCAAACCCCACATACCCACCTGAACAGAGCTGCCACAACTGCAGCCAGACAGGAACTCCAGCTTGACATTTAAGAGCAGCTGGGGATCTAGAATGGTACATGCAATCACAATCTGATTTTCAAACATCAGCAACTCTAGATTCACAAAACACCATGGACCATTTGGAGACAGCTGGTGGTGGCTCTTACAGCTCCTAACAATCCTAAGATTATTTTTTCACTCAATTTAAATTACATCCCCCACAGCGAAGATCCTTCCCACAACCTCACTATTTGTATGCCCAGTGTCCCCAGCAACCACCGTCAGTCCACACAAATGAATCCAGCACTCCATTTTAGAATATTCTGAATTTGTCAGAGAGATGGGCAGTGATTTGTTTTTATTTATTTTCATTTTTCATTTATTTATTGATTTTTTAGGAGATACCAGGGATTGAATCCAGAACCTTGTACATGGGAAGCAGGAGCTCAAACCACTGCTCCCCTTTATTTACTTCCTGACAAAAGAAAAAAATGTATAACTTAAAATGATTCAAACTGGGTTATTTTCCAAATATTCTGCTTCTCTATCAACATTTATACAAATATTCACAATCTTCAATGGGACAAACTCAGGGACCAACAAACAACTGACACCATCCTAATTCTCATCTTCATACCTTCTCTCCCATGCCAAGAAAACATTAACACCCCCCCACATACACACACACACAGAAAACAGATAAGCATGCAAGCTGGGAGGCCAGCAGGTATTAGGGAGAGCAGAGTTTGATGCGTGCACCTACTATGCACTAAATGGGTGGGGAGGGGCTCTAGCCACAGTGTGCTAGTGTGAGCTTTTGCTGTTTTTCCTTTTTAACACAGTCGGGCCCCTGCTATGTGCCAGGCTCCTAGTGGGCACCGTGTTATTCAAGCCTAGCAAGGCTACGCACTCTGAGGAAACTACAAGGAGAACAGCAGTTGGAAATGCCCTTTGCAAAAGGAATGTGGCAAACAGAAGACTGATCCATGAAATTTTCACTTGTGAGAAAGGATATAGACCTCAAATACATGGCTTGCTTTTGTGATTATTTAGATATTTCAACCCCAAGAGTCACAAAATATGAGAACACAAAGTCCTGTTTTCAGTCTGAAGTTCACCAGCTCTGACAAATTGCTACTTTCAAAACATAGCCAGTCATGAGATTGGCAAAAGATGGCATAATATGATGCAGCAGAGACTGATGATTATTTCCCAGTACCCATCCTCCCCTTCATTTTAGAAACAGTAGCCCTCCCCAGATGGAACATCCCTCCCCAAAGATGTTCACTCCCTGACCCCCAGAACCTGTGAACATGTTCCCTTACATGGCAACGGGGACTTCGCAGATGTAAGTCAAGGATTCAGAGATGGGGAGGTTTTCCTGGATAATCCTGGTCAGAAAAGGAGATGTGATGACAGAAGCAAAGGTTGGAATGATGTGGGGCCATGAGACAACAAATGCAAGAAGTCTCCAGAAGCTCAAATTGGCAAGGAAACGGATTGTCCCCTAGAGTTCCCAGAAGGAAGGCAGCCCTGCCAGCCCAGTTTGGATTTGACCTTCAGAGCTTTAAGAAAGCAAATCTGTACTGCTTTGAGCCACTAAGCTTGTGGCAATTTAGCAGCAATAGCAAACTAATACACACACACATACACCCTAAGTCTTTGTAGTGTACATGCTGCCCAGCTGGAGATGCCATTTCCCCAGACTCTCCTGCAGCTAGGCATGAGACTGTAGCGAAATTCTTGCCAATGGGATGTGGGCGGAAGTGATGTGAGCAATTTCCAGGTCACCTTCTTCAAAGGGGGAAGCTGCTTACCCCCCACCTCCCTCTCCTGGTGGGCTGGCAGGCGGACACGGTGCTGGTGAGCCAGCTCCAACCACGCCCACAAAGCAATACCCTAGGAATGGTGGAGGAGCAATAGGGGAGAAGGCACCTGTCCCCAGGAGCCTTGCAGAGGAAAGCGGTCAGTAGGCAGTCGCCTGAGAGGGAAACAAACAGCTATGTCATTGGAACCACTCTATTTTCAAGTCTCTAATGCATCTGGAATGCCATATGTTGGTGGGAATGGAGCAGGAGAAATTTTTATACCCAGGGAGTACATATTTTGAAAATCAATTTGGCATTCTTTAAAGCTGAGCATTTGCATATGCTCTCATTCAATGAATACATTATCCTCTTCATTCATTAGTTTGTTCATTCATTGATTTGTTGGAATATATGCTGGTACAACCACTTTGGAAACCCAGCAACCTGAAACCCAGCAAAACCACTCCTTGCCATAAACCTTTAAAATATATATTTCACACGTGTACCTAGAAACAATTATTTGGAAGATGATAGGAACTCTGTTCATAGCAGCATTAAAAAAAAATGGAAGTAACGCAAAGGTCCATTAACAGGAGAAAGGAGAAATACAAAGTGGTATAGTCAAACAATGGAATATCATACAATAAAAATAAAGAAAAAAGCACAATTAAAGACAAAAAGCAAGTCACAAGTCTACATGCAGTTTAGATCCCAGTTTTATAAAGCTAAAAACAAGCCAAACCAGACAATGTATTTTTTTTTTTTTTAAGATTTTATTTATTTATTTATTTATTCCCCCTTGCTGCTTGTGCTCGCTGTGTCCATTTGCTGTGCGTTTTTCTGTGTCTACTTGTCTCCCTTTGTTGGGTCACCTTGCTGCGTCAGCTCACCACGCCATACGGGCTGGCTTGCCTTCACCAGGAGGCCCCGGGAATCGAACCCGGGGCCTCCCATATGGTAAATGGGAGTCCTATCAATTGAGCCACATCTGCTTCCCTGGACAATGTATTTTTAAGGGATAAATATGTACATGAGGGAAGCAGATGTGGCTCAAGCAGTTGGGCGCCCACCTACCACATGGGAGGTCCCAGGTTCGGATCCTAAAGAAGATGAGCAAGACAGCGAGGTGACGCAACAGGCTGGCGTGGAGAGCTGACACAATGAGATGATGCAACAAGATGACACAATGAAGAGACACAACAAGGAAACACAATGAGAGACACAACAAGCATGGAGCAGAGGTGGCTCAAGCAATTAGGTGCATCCCTCCCACATGGGATGTTCCCGGGTTCAGTTCCCAGTGCCTCCTAAAAAGAAGACAAGCACACAACGAACAGTCACAGAGAGCAGACAGCGAGTGCAAACAACAAGGTGGGGGGGAATACATAAAATAAATCTTAAAAAAAAAAAAGATATGTACATGGTAAAGCTATTTCTTAAAAAAAGGGGGAGGGAATGGATTAGCAAAATGTGGTCTATCCATATAATGGAAAACTGTTCAGCCCTAAAAAGGAATGAAGCTCTGATACACGCTAATACATGGATGAAACTTTGCAAACATTTTGCTGAATGAGAGAAGCCAGTCAAAAAAGACCCAATATTGTATGATCCCATTGATACAAAATGTCCAGCATAGGTAAATCCATAGAGACAGAATGCAGATTCATGGGTGCCAGGGGCTGAGGGGAGGGGAGTGACTACTTGATGGGAATGGGGTCTCCTTTGGGGGTGATGAAAATATTTTGGAACTAGATAGAGGTGAATGTACTAGATGCCATTAAATTTTGTTCACTTTAAAATGGTAAATTTTGGGAAGCAGATGTGGCTCAAGTGCTTGAGCTCCTGCCTACCACATGGGAGGTCCCAGGTTCAGTTCCCAGGGCCTCCTGGAGAAAACGAGCAAGACAGAGAGCTGGCACTGACAGGCTGGCGCAGCGAGCTGGTGCAACAAGATTATGCAAAAAGGAGACACAAAGAGGAAACACAGTGAGAGACACAACAAAGCAGGGAGCGGAGGTGGCTCAAGCGATTGAGCACCTCTCTCCCCCATGGGAGGTCCCAGGTTCGGTTCCCGGTGCCTCCTAAAGAGAAGACAAGCACACAGCAAACGGACACAGAGAGCAGACAGCAAGTGCAAACAACAAGGGAGGGAGGAATAAATAAATAAAATAAATCTTTAAAAAATCATAATAAAAATAAATAAATGGTGAATTTTATGTTGAGTGAATTTTACCTCAATTTTAAAAATACACCAAAAAGGATAGTGATTTTAAAAAGGAAGGGAAAGATCATTTTAAAAATGGAAAGAGCTATGACGGCTGTTTACTGTAGGGAAGACGGGCAGGGGCTGGAGGCAGAGGGTGGGAGTCCTCGGGCTGAGGGACGGGTTCGTGGGTGAGCATCCTGCAGTGATGCTGGGGCCACACGCAGGACAGAGAGCCCTGGGATGGCTCTAGTAGCACGTCGTGGCTGGGAACCGTTTTTTAAATGCACAGCAGGGCATGACTGCAAAAGCCTCCGCGAGCATCGTATGGAGAAAGGAGTCGCACAGTGGGCTGAGGAGAGAAAAGAGATGGGGAGAGCCGAGAGCCCTCTGGAGCCCACCATGGCCAGGAAGAGCTTCATTTCCGAACCACAGCAGCGTGCCTCCCGTAGGAGCCATTTGCACTGGACTGGGTTGGCTTGTCCTCCACGTGTGACTCTGCTCCCGTTTTCGAGCTGTGAATGAGCTCAAGGCAAAGGGAGCACACGTCTAGTTACCTGCTTATGTGCTGAAGCAGCATTATCACAAAAAGCTCAAGACAAAAACTGGGATTCTTGGAAAATCTTTTCCTTTCAAAGGCAACTCCTGCATTACTCGTTTGAGAAACACTGTCCTCTCTCCATCTCCGCCAAGGAAGGAGACCCACAGACTGACTAAACATTGTTATGTCTCAGAAAACTGTCTTCTAACTTGATGGGTGTTCCTAAAATTTACATCTTTCCATCTTTCTGGATAGATAGAATTTGTTCAAACAAATACCCTTTGGTCTAACTGTTTGTTCCATTGTGTGGTTGATGAAATGACCATACCACAACCTCCCCTCAATTAGGGAAATGAGAGCTAACTAAAATTTATCACTGAGTGAAACTTTAGATTATCGTTGAGTTCCTCTGGTTATCAGATCTTATGCATAACAGGCACTCAAGAAACACCTGTAGAATTCAAGTGAATTCTAATATACAGCCGTATCCTGCCAATGTCCTGCAAATGCTAGGCAAGTTCTTTTCACCATGTGAAAATGTAGCAAAGGGAAAAAGCATATGATTCGTGTTAGCTACCAACGCTTTCTAACATTTATTATCATGACTCTTAGAACTGTCCCAGAAGCTTGCCCCTTAGACAGCATCATAAACATTCAGCTAATTTGTTGCCAGGTATACAAGTTTACATTTGGCACACTTGGTGGCTGGGGAATATTTTACACAGTGTTGTCCATTTATGAAACTGATGTATCAAGAAGGTAAAGCTTTGAGAGATTTCTTCCAGACTGGATCCTGGGGGTTCTAGCTACCTTTTCCTGATACCCTCCGAAGCTAAAAGCACATTCATTTGTAGGAGAGTGCATGACCATGACACAGAGCTAAACTAGGAAAACACGGGGATTATTTCAACTACAACTTTTCCTTTGTCAGGACGGTACTTGGGCCCATATTCCAGCCAAATAACACCCCGGTGACCAGGACACAGCTCTCCCTACGGTGATGGCAAATGTTCCTTTCAATGCCTGTGAGAGGGCAAAAGTGAAAGGATGGAGAGAAGGAGGAAAGACAGAAGAGAGAAGAAAAGAAACCAAAGCCCCAAGGATTTCACCTTCCAGTGCACATCTCCTAGCATCTCACACCTGAACACTAAGATGAGATGAATCATCTCAAAATGGGGCACTGAAAGTGCTTCTGGAATTAGAGAGTCCTGGGTTTGAATCTAACCCCCAACCTTAGGCAAGTTGTCTAATTCGAGGTTGTGTTTTCCTCACCTATACAATGGGACTTGATTTAGAGAGTTGATGTGAGAGTGAAAATAAAAACAAATATGTCTAAAATGCTTAGCATAGCACTGACCACCTAGTCTACAAACGGTGGTGCTAGTGGTATTAATATGTAGCCAGGGTTGTGTTATCTTCTGCTTTTATTATACATGGCTATTATCTAAGCTTTTCATGATTCTTGTGTGCAATACTAATACAGTTTAGTGTTTTCAGTTTATTTCAAGACTGAAAGTAGGGGTCGGATGTGGCTCAACTGGTTGGGCGTCCGTCTCCCATATGGAGGGACCCAGGTTCGATCCCCGGGACCTCCCGGTAAAAAAAAAAAAAAAAAAAAGAGTGAAAGTAAAGGTGTCTTCAAGAATATGAAGACTTAGGAGGCCTCCCCGCTTGAATTAATTTCTATTCCTAATTATGATTAAATATTTTAAGTTAAAAAAAATGGTGTAATGAAACTGGTACAGTGCTGCAGAACATGTAAGCTCCACGTGCAGTTTCCTTTAGAGATGTCTCTCTGCACACACAAACACACACACACACACACACACACACACACCCCAAGCACATACAGAAGGGAGGATAGGCCATATGAGCCCATAGTTTCTTGAACTAAAAACGAAAGCCAGAACAGGGATGGCAAGTACCCTGCTAGTGTACATGTCATAATTCCCCATGGACTCAATTCCTCTTCATTCTCATCACCATGAGCCATTGCACTCATTTGAGAGTCTATGGAACCAAAGAACGAATATAAAACTTCACCCTGACTATAACCTGATTTTCTTAGAGGATAAAAAGGAAAAATATGTCCATCACATCCTTATTTATAATATCAAAATTATGCAAGTGATCTAAATGCCCAAATGATGGGGAAACTTTTACATAAATTGAGATGCATGAACTCAAATATTCTGCCACTGAAAATAATGGCTTTGGGGAGTGGATGTGGCTCAAGCAATTGAGCACCTGCTTCCCACATGGGAGGTCCCCAGGTTCAATCCCCCGAAGAACAATCGTCCTTGCAGGCAGAAGCAAGCAGGGGAGGGCTGCGGGCTGAGCGTTGGCGAGGCCCCCTCCCGGGGGGGGGCCCTGCATTCCTGGGCTCCCCCTGCCCTTCCCACAGTGCCCACCAGGCACACATGCCCCAGAGGCTTCTTCCTCCCCAGGGGGACTATTCCCCACGTGACCATCTGGACTTTGGACTGCATCAAATAAACTATACTTTCATCAGTCACATTAACTTTACCAAGAAAAGGAGAGGGTGATGTGAGCTGAAAATCCGGAGGCATGGGGCAATGCTGCGTGGGCGAGGGTTTAAAGGGACATAGGGGCAAAGCCCCAGGATGTGTATCTCCGTTGCGGGTGATGTGCCACACTAATGAAGGATGTTTATGTGGGAGGCTGTGGGAGGTGTGGGAGGTGGGGAACATGGGAATTCCTGTAACTTTTGTGTGACATTTATGTAACCTAAGCATCTTTTAAAATATATATTTTTTAAAAACCAAATAAATAAATAAATAAAATAAAAAAGGAAGGAAGGAAGGAAGGAAGGAAGGAAGGAAGGAAGGAAGGGGGAGGGAGGGAGGGAGGGAGGGACAGACATGGGGAAGAAGGGTGAGGGGGGATGAAGGAAAGCAAAGGGGTGGGTGGGGGGTTGGTGGAGACAGGGAGGCTTGGGAACATAGGGGGTTCCGGAAAGAGAGCTGGGTTGGGGAAGAAACAAAGGGAGAGCTGGGATGGAGGAGAAGGGCTGGGGGAGAGAACAGTGAGAGAGAGTTTAAGGAGAGAGTTGAGGGAAAGAAGGGAGAAAGAGTGTGGGTGTGAGGGGAGGGGAGGGAGGGGAAGGGAAGAACTGGGGAGCAAAAGGATGAGTGAAAGGGAGAGGGGGAGCAAAATCAAGAAAAGGGGGGAAGAACCAGGTGTGGCGGGAAAGGGAGACATACGGAGAGAAATGGAGAGAGGGGAAGGAAAGAAAGAGAAGGGAGGGGGAGAGAGGAGAGGGAGAGCCCCTCCTCTCCTTTCTGTGCCTCTTCTGCCTCAGGGAGGAAGGGAGGCTAACTTGCCAGGCTGGGACTGTTTTTCACAATATCTTCATCTCTTCCTCCATTTAAAACCCACAGGTTCCCTAAAAGGGCCAGACAATGTCACAACTGCACCCCCCCCCACTCCCCAGCAACGCATCCAAGTACCACCAAAGTCACATCCAGGCTACTCAACAAGAGAAACTTAGTTCTGTTACACAATTTAGGGTCTCAAAGGGTAAAAATAAACCCATTCCTCAGACGCATTACTGTGCTGGTGCAGATAGGAACTCCTCAGGGAGGCACCATGAAAAGGACACTGGGACTATGAAATGTGAACATTCTCAATCCCTAGTTCCCAGGAGGGGCCACACTAACTTACATCAATCGCCCCTTTGTCCAGGGAAAACCAGGAAAACTGGGCACACAGCGGTATCCTGTATTATGATTTATGGCTTTAAGCCTCCTCGTTTACAGCCCCTGCCCTGAGAGCACGCCACCATCGAGGCCACCATCGAGAGCATGCCACCACCATCGCCTCCTCTCACCAGGCACTGCTCCACGGGATGGGGCGGCCCAGCACCTAGAACCAGCCTGGCACCAATGGCATTTACACAAGGACCGGCCCTGAACACAGGACCAAATCAAGAGCAAGTCACTCTGTACAAGTGGCTGGAACTGTGGCGTGTCCCCATGAACGATTTCTACAGGAAGAAGAAGAGACCAGAGAGCACGCTGGGCAGCTGGTCACCCCCTGCCTCCAGGCTCCTCTTAGGGCCCAGCCTCTTCAGCAACTTTGGGGTGTGAGAGGCCCCTGTGACTCCATCACAAGACCCCCTCTTATAGTCTAGTGGCTCTGCTTGCCTTCCATCACTTGAAAAAGGCCCTAACTATACACGTGGGGTGAAAGTGGGAAGCCAGCTCCTAGCTCAGTTAAGAGCCGAGGGTCTAGACTGATTACGACAGAGGACAAAGTTTCTATCAGCTAAGAACAGAGATCAGTTGTGAATCGGAAATGCATAGCAGACTCTCCTAGAGAACTCTTCCAAAATAAACCTGTCCCTCCATCAAAATCAGATGGGAAGGACCTGGGCACATGGCTCCCATGCACATTCCCAGGAAAAGAGAAAACTACCAGCTAGACAGAGCTGCTCCCATGATCAATTAATCATGGCGTAAAAAAGAAGGAAAAAAATAAGAGAATTGCCTATCTGCTGGTGTATGTTGGATATCTCCTGGGAAAAATACACAAAACACAAAAGATCAAGGGTCCCTAGACAGGACAGGCATAGGAAAGAGACTCTTTAAACCCTTTTTCACTTTCTGAATTTTCGAATCATGTTAATATATAACTTATTCCAAAATCTAAATTTCAAAAATCATTGTACAAGTTCTTAAGCAAGCAGCTGTAGTCTTCATCCCCAACAAAGAACATAATATGAACTGCTTCCCCTATTTAAAATGTTTTCCTTCATTGGTGCCCCCACCTCTACCCTCCATTCTCCCCACCTCACAACCACCTCCACCTCCCCCTTAAAGCCAACTGCATACAGTAAATCACAGGGCTTGCCTTTCATTTTTTTCTGACAGCCAAAGGTAGCAATTAAGCTTAAAAAAAAAAAGAAGAAGAAGAAGAAAAACACCATCAATTAACCAACACTTCTGCCCAACCTGCCTAAGGTATCACTGATGAGCTCACTGACAGACTGTATATTTGGGTCAACACCTCTGTTCTCCATCTACTATTTTGTTGAGAACAAAGGGGCAGAGAGATATCACTGGTTAAGTGCTAAAAACTGTCCCATTTTGTTCAAGTTGTCAATAGTTGTGGGTTTTCTGAATGATCAAAATAGGAGAAAGGCAAATCCCATTTACAAAGCCATTTGTGTCGAACGAATTTCTTCCAGAAGCTAGCATGTAAAATGTGCAAACAGAGGGTAACATCCAGAACAGTCCTGAGAAGAAAATGGAGATTCAAGAAGTGGCTGGCTAAGGGGAGGAAAGGGCAAAACAAGGAAGCCCTTTCCCAGTCCTCATTCCAAAAAAGGTCCAAACACCTCCTTCTAGCTCCAGGCACGAAAAGGAAAAAATGGGAATAATTAGACAGAACACAAAGCTAATTAAAGGCTTTTCACATGGAGGGAGAGAGGATAAAACTGGTACAGCCCCAGAGGACCAGACCCAAGTTCTCCAAGTCTAGAAGAATCCAGAAGAATCCAGAGAAAACACAAGGGCTGGCATTTGCATACTGACTGGGTAAGAAGCTGAAGTTTAAGGAAACAGTCATTTAAATTGTCCATACATGCTGTATTTCCCTTGGGTACTTAAGGACTTGAATTTATGCAAAAGGAATAATTAATGAGCATTTAAGTATTTATGGTATTTAATATGAGATACTGGAAGAAATAGCAGTACGAACTGAATAGCACTTCATCTTACCACTCTGTCACCCATACTTGGGGACAGGAAGAAAACAGTGGAGGCTTTTATTGGGCTTTTCTTGCCAACTGAATACTATTTCAGTGAGGGCAAATAACATAGGATTTTTTTTTTAATTAGCATTTTTTTCTTCCTAAGGCTAAATTTAAACAATTTGTCACGGCCTTAACGTCCAAAAGCTAAATTTTGCTTTTTAAGTGTCCCTAATGAAAATTATAGAATTGTCTGTAAAATATTTATCTATAAAATATCTATCAAGTTGAAAACCAAGCATTCAAAGTCAACCAGGCTGCCACAGTGCCTTTGGCAGCTGAAAAAATTTAAGCAAAGAAACTCGGAACTCCATCAGTCTTGTCTGTGTGAATTAGGCAGGGCAGTTTGGTATTGCAGTGTTTAGTCGATGATCCAAATATTCTTAATGAATCCTAGGAATTGCCAGGGAAGTTACCCAAGGAGCTAAGCCACACACACTTCAGGACATAAAAGAAAACTCAAAATTCCCCCGAGGATGAAAGGGACCAGGAGGCACCTAGAAGGAGAGCACAAAGATGAAGCACCTTCCAAAGGAAATATCAACCAAACAAAGAGGTAAACAACGAAGCCAAACTTTTCCTATAGTCCTTTGGAATCTCAACCGGGACCCTCAGGCTTCCACCAACTGTTCTCCAAAGCAGTTGGGCTGTCCAGAAACCCCAAGGGGGCAAGGATCCAATCTTCAGGTTGAAAACTGATGAAGGAAACAGCCTGTAGAAAGAGCCTCATGGGGGAAGCAGGACCCTCCACTGACTGGACGCCTGGTAAAAGCCGGGCACTGCTGGCTCTCGTCTGCTGAGAGGCAGTCAATTCTGCCCCAAGCAGGCCCTGTCGCTGCACCTCTCCCAGCCTGTTTCATCATGTGACGGTGCGGGTAATGACTGCCAAGGACCCTTCCAACTCTTCAATTTCCAGGGCTATGTGTGGGTGGCAAAAGGACCCATCGCCAGGCCCAGAAACACCCCCCACTAGGAAGGCAAAACCCTAGGGGAGCCACACTCAGCAAGAAACAAGGTAACTTTGTGCCCCCAAGCCCTCACACCTCTGTAGGTTAACAACCCAGGCATTGGCAGAAGAGGGGGCAACAGCTGCGTTAAGACACTTGCTACTCAAAGAACATGGTGACAGAGAGTGCCAAAGAGTCCTGCTCTCCAGCGACTTCTTGGACGAAGACTGAGGCTACAGAAGAAAACCTTGTGCTCCAGACCAGCTTATGATGAAGTGAGTAAGCAGCCCTTCAGCCATCTGGGCTACAGGCCTCCACGGTGCCCTCAGAGCAGCTGACATCTGAGCCAGGACCATCTTCTGTGGTGGGGGCTATTCTGCACGTCGTGAGATGCTGGCCTCCACCCACTAGATGCCATCCACCCCCCAACTGTGACAAACAAAAACATCCCCAGACAGGGCCGAATGTCCCGGAGCGGCGGGGGGGGGGGAACGACGACAGGATCACCCCTGGTTGAGAACCACTGCTGGCGAGAATTTTCCATCTTGAAACCTGCAGTTCTTTGTTGCAGCCATTCGACACACGTGGCCTTCCCATCCTGCGGTGAGGATCACCAGGAGCTGTCAGCAGACAGGTCTTGTCAGCCCACACTTGCCAGGGGATTTTACAGCATTTCACACATGGTCCTGGTAAAAGGGTTACCCACTCGCTCATCAGCATATGGCACATACTCCATGCCAGGCAGAGAGCCAGCGCAATGGAGCTGGGGAGACCCAGACAGAGACAAACATAATACAACCTTTGGAACAGGCCTCAAAAGGTGACTGGGGGTGTGGCAGGCTGAATTACAGCCCCCCAGGGATGGCCACATCCTAATGCTCAGAACACGGTGTATGTTCCCCTACATGGCAAAAGGGACTGTGCAGGTGTGGTTATGTTAAGGATCTGGAGATGGAGAGATCAGCCTGCATCATCCCAGTGGGCCCGATGGACCCGCAGGAGGGTCAGAGTAAAAGAGAAGGAGATGTGACAACAGAAGCAGAGATCAGAGTGATACAGCCACAAGTCAAGGAATGTGGGCAGCCTCTAAATCTAGAAAAGGCAAGGAAATGGATTCTCCTTTAGAGCCTCTGGAGGGAGTGTGGCCCTGCCGTCACATTGATATTGGCCCTGTGAGACCCATTCCAGACTTCTGATCTCCAGATAATAACTTTGAGTTATTTTGAGTCACCGGGTTTGTGGTCATTTGTTATGGCAGCAATATGAAATGAATACAAGAAAGTACAAGGCAGACACAAGGGTGAAGTCCATTCCCCATCAATGGAACTACGTGGACAAGGGCTCAGAGGCCTGTCCCAGTGTGACACAAGGAAAGGCATGGGGTAGCTGCTGGCTTCACTAAGGCAGTAAGGATCTAGAGCATTTGCAAAAAGGGAGAGACATGGTGCTAATTCCAAAACCATTTGGGGCTTTACTTTACATTGGAAGGGGCCAGGAGAGGGGAAGGAAGAAGAGGCAAGGCAAATGGGAGCGTACCTATAAAAGCAACAAGAAAGATGGGAACACCTTCAATGAAACGGTGAGTAAAAGAGGCAGGGGAGGAGCATGGGACATGACTCCCAGGGATGAGCCTCCCTGGCAACGAGGGATTACTAACAAGTGCCAATGTGCAATATGACTGAAAAAAGACCTCGAATAAAAGGGGGAAAAGGTAAAGACAAATGAGTTCATATGGCTAAGAGACTTCAAAGTGAGTCGGGAGGTCATCCCAGAGGTAACGCTTATGCACATCTCAATAGGACGTCATAGGCTTCCAATGTGGATATCACCCCAAACAGAGGGGCTCCTGAGGACTCTGGAGACACCCAGGTCCTATATCAGAGTGGATAGCCCCAGAGTTTCATGCCTTATCAGTGGGCCCTACTTTGGAATACTTGCTCCTCAGAGTGACAGAGTTGGACCCAAATATGTCTTCTCTGCGCATGGTCCATCTGTCCCTTCTATTCAAACCTATATGTGGTGCCGGAGTTTGTAGGTGTAGTTCCAGAGACCGGAGTCTTTGGGCCATCCATGTGCCAGCTGGGCCTGGAATCTCGGTGGAGCTGCAAATCCTACTGTAAAGCTCAATGGACCTGGACACCTGGTGGGAAGATGATGATGGACAACTGCCATCCCAGGGAATGGAGAGAGTCTGCAGCTGCAGGCAGGATAATCCCATCCATCTCATCCATGGGATCCACTTGGAGGTGGAGTGGACATCACTATCTCAGACTCCTCAGGATTGGGGGAAGAGCTATGGACTAGAGTGGACTTACTGGTATTCTGTTGTAGACATATTGTGAGTCACGCAATGGAAGAAATCACAACATTAATGTGGAGCCAGTGGCCACTGGAGGCTCTGGGGGACAGGGAGAGGGAAAAGCAGTTGTAATACAGGGGCTTTTTCAGGACTTGGGAATTATCCTGAGTGACATTACAATGACAGATATAGGTCATTTTACATCAGCATATAACATGCAGAACCGTGTGGGAGAGAGTGTGGTCTACAACGTGAACTGTGGTCCATGCTTAGTGGCAAAGCCCCAGGATGTGTATATCCATTGCAGGTGATGTGCCACACTAATGAAGGACGTTTATGTGGGAGGTTGTGGGAGGAGTGGGAGGTGGGGCGCATGGGAATCCCTACAATTTTTGTGTAACATTTATGTAATCTAAATATCTTTTAAAAAATAAAAGTTATTAAAAAAAAAAAAAAAAGAGGCAGGGAAGGTATTATGGAAGAGAAATGCTGAATTTGCAACATGCTAAATCTGAGGTGTCTAAGAAATAATCATTAATTCAGCCAATATTAAATTTTCAGTTTACCACATGCCAAGTACAGGAACACACCAAAGACCAAGACAGAGGCAGTTCCTGCCCACGTGGCACTCACAGTCGGGTATGTCTCCAGCTCAGGACAGGAGAGAAAGACTGGGGAGAGAGCCTTAGGCAGCACCAACAGGAGAGCACTCGAGGACACACTTTAAACATCAAGGGGGGAAGCAGATGTGGCTCAAGCGATTGGGCTCCCGTCTACCACATAGGAGGTCCCAGGTTCGATTCCCAGGGCCTCCTAGTGGAGGCAAGCCAGCCCGCGTGGCGAGCTGACACAACAAGATGACGCAACAAAAAAGAGACACAGAGGGAAGACAATGAGAGACACAACAAACCAGGGAGCTGAGGTGGCTCAAGCGACTGAGTGCCTCTCTCCCACGTTGGAAGGTCTTGGGACCCATTCCCGGTGCCTCCTAAAGAGAAGATGAGATGAGAAGACAAGCAGACACAGAAGAACGTGCAGCAAATGGACACAAAGAGCAGATAGCGAGCGCAAGCAGCAAGGGAGAGGGGGTAAATAAATGAATCTTAAAAAAAAAAAAAAAAAACCATCAAGGAGACTAGAGGTGGACAGGGGTGGGAGACCCAGCAGAGGAGGAAGGAGGAGCTGCAAGAGAAATTGGGAGTTGTGGCAGTTTGATATAATTATGAATTTCAAAAATATAATTGGATCATGCTTGTAAACTGATCTGTTAATCTGGGCATGATTAGGTTAGGATTAGGGCATTGAGCCCCACCCCTTGGTGGGTGGGGAATCAAATATAAAAGGCAAGGCAAAGGACAGTTGAAGCAATCTTTTGAGAAGCAGCTTTTATGTTGGAAAGAAGGGCCCAGGAGAAGAGAAGCAAGCCGTTCGCCTGATGGTCTGCAGCTGACCTTGTGGAGGAAACAGGAGCTAAGCCCGGAGAGAAACGCAGCCCCGGGAAGAGAGGAACCCCAGAAGCCTGAACCCTGGCAAATGCCGGCAGCTGTCTTGCTCCAACACGTGGCAATGAACTTTGGTGAGAGAAGAAACTTAATGCTTTATGGCCTGGTATCTGTGGACTTCTACCCCAAATAAATACCCTTTATAAAGACCAACCCATTTTTGGTATTTCACATTAGCACCCCTTTGGCTGACTAATACAGGAGTAAACAGGGGTATCCTAGAAGCCACGGAAAAAGAGTTTCACAGACTTGAAGGCCATAATTAAGTCAAAGATGCTGAGGCCTGAGGAGACCAAGCATTCCTCGGTTATAGCAGCACAAGCAGTTTCCAGAACATAATCGGGGCAAAGCCAGAGGGCAGCAGTCCTGGTAACAGAAGGGCAGGCTAAGCAGGTAAAGACAGACAGGAAAAAGGAGCTGTTTCAGGAAACAGAGCAGTGAAGAGGAGAGAGGGAAAAGATAAACGCCAGGTGTACCTTTAAGATGGCTTTCATAAAATTTTAAAAATCGAAATTTAAAAACAAAGATGGAATCTTTTCAAGGAGGGAGAGGCTGGTTGACTGCTCACACTTGGTTATCCTGGAGAAACCAGGAAAAGCCAAGTCCACTCTTGGGCAGTGTGGCGGGCAAAACAATGCCCCCCCAGAGCAGCCCATGCTCCACTCCCTGGAACCTGTGAAGACGTTACCTCACAGGGCCAGGGGGACTAAAGCTCGCAGGCAGAGTTTAGGTTGCTAATAGGCAGGCCTTGGATGGGGAGATTATCCAGGTGGGCCCGAAGGAAGCCCGCAGCTCCTTCTAAGTGGGAGAGGGGGCAGAAGAGAGTGTCAGAGAGATGCAGCATGGGCCACTGCGGGCTTTGAAGCCTGAAGGGGGGCTACGAGTCAAGGAATGCGGGCAGCCTCTCCAAGCTGGAAAAGGCAAGGGAACATGTTCTCCCCTGGAGTCTCCAGAAGAAACACGGCCCTGCTGACATCTTGCTTTTGGTCCAAAGAGGCCTGTGTGGGTCTTCCGGCCTCCAGCACCAAACAATAACAGATTCATGCTGTTTTAAGCCACCAGGCTTGTGGTAAACTGTTACCATAGCAATAGGATACCAAGTATGGAAAATCATGAACAAATACCAAAAACTCTTGAATGCTAACAGTACAGTTTTTAAATCCCTTCTAAAGAAAGGGGGAGCAAGAAGGATGATTGGAAAGACCTGTGCCCGCCTCGGGCTGCCATCCCCCAGCTAAGAGCTCTAACGCCCAAGTGCTGGAGGTCGGGCTTAGACTGAGTCATGGAAGAATCACCACTGTGCTGGTTTCATAATCCAGGAGAGGTGTGCTCTGAACTAGGAACATATTCTTCTCTTTCCCTAAGGTCACAGGTCACTATGAACAGCATTTTATTTTATGAACAGAGGGCCCCGTGTGCAGCCAGGTGAACCGCGCCCTGGCCCTCAGTGTTCTCAGCCATAAAGCAAGGGGGCTCTATTACAGCAGGGGCTGTCAAACTTGAGTGCACCTGGGTACCGCCTGGCAGCCTGGTGCCCCGCCTCCAGGGTGTCAGGGCGGGCTGAGGTGGGGCTGAGGATCTGTGTCCCTAACAGGTTCCCAGGGGCGACGGATGCTGCTGGCCCAGGGAACATACTCTGGTTCTCAGCAGCTTGCTCTGTGTTACTCTCTACCCCTTCACCTGGTACTGCATTGCAGTTTACTTGTCCATTTTGCTAAATGTTAAACAACAGACCCCAGACTAGAGCTGGCTGGTAGTGAGGAAGTAGCCACAGAATATTCCTAGAGGGAAGCGGCTGTGGCTCAATCAGTAGGGCTCCCGTTTACCATATGGGAGGCCCCGGGTTCGGTTCCCGGGGCCTCCTGGTGAAGGCAAGCCCGCCCGCACGGTGTGGTTAGCTGACCCAGCGAGCACAAGCAGCAAGGGGGGGATAAATGAATAAATAAATAAAATCTTTAAAAAAAAAAAGAATATTCCTAGAAAGCTGTTCTCACCTACCACCGCCTACCCCCTGTCCCCACTCATCACCTACTTAACAGAAAGAGAAAAGCAGCCCCTGCCATGCGGGAGCCGGCCGGGCCCTGGCGGCTGGGCCTGGGAGTCCTCCCGCTGGACGTAAAGAGGTCCCCAGAACACCAACATCAGACCAGGCCCTCTGTGGCCAGGATGGGACAAGACAATGTCAAGACCACTCCGTCACCGTGTCCAGAGTCAGACAAGAACCTTGTCTGAACCACAAAAATGGCCAGGGAGCCCCACTCCTGGCTACTAGAGGTGACTGCTGCTCCTTCACCACCACAGCTGTGGCGTCGCGCTCATCTTGCCTCCTCCTAGATCAGCTTTCTGAAGACACCCAGGCATGGAATCAGCCCGTTTCCTGCCCGCATCCGATCCAGAGCAAAGCCCCGCTCCCTCAAGCCCCAGTCCTAGGACAGGTCTTTTCTAACACCCCCTCCCGCAGACGCACCCCGGTTCCCTGAGGTGTGTGCCCTCCCCGGCTGCAGGGAGAAGTAAACCTAGGCTGTTCAGCTGCAGGTGTGTTCCTGGCGGCATGCAGGGGAGGGCAGTGACAACTCCTCCTCAACCTTCAGATTTCAGCTCAAACATAACCTCCTCAAAGAAATTGGCCTGAGCCCCCCTCCAGCCTAAGCCAGATTCTCCCCCTCTACTTCTCTTCCATGAGACCTGCCATGACTTTTAATTAAATATTGTCATGAGTATTGCATTAACATCTACCTCCTCCACTAAACTGGAAGAAAAAAAAACAAAACACCAAGCTAGCAGATCTGTGTGTGTTGTGCTCATATTCCTAGCACAATGCCTGGCACAAGTAAATATTTGATGGAGAGATGGATGGATGGACAGACAGATGAACAGATGGATGAATACTGGCTACTGTGTGTAACAGACTTTGATGAGAGAATGTCAGGAATGCAGAAAGAATTTAAGTGGTAAGGGAAGAAACCACCAGGACTATATAGCAAGGTTTGGGTCTTGCCACAATGGATACAAAGGGATAAAGGTCATGTGCAATGAATGTGGGAGCTTTTTCTTCCATTTCTAACTCAAGACTTGTTTGTGGAAACCAGCACTTTACCTTTGCTTTAGCTTTAATTTACCATAAACCAGTCTCTTACCAATATACTATGTGCCTAAGAACAGTTCAAGCTTTGTTGTTATGCTGGAACTCTTTAAACGGAAACCATTTCATAGGCCTGCAAACTCTTCACTACCCACAGATTTGGGACATGACAACATTTATGCATCTGGAATCATAAGAGGCTTTCCCTGTATCTCCCCATAAGCTCCACGGGCATGTTTCTGAGTAGGCTTTTGTAAGGGGCCATTTCACAACTAACCAGCTTCATTTCAGGGCTGGGGATTTGACACTTCCCGGTTTTTTTCAGACCAAAGACTATACAGTTTTATTGTGTTATCCGTCAACAGAAAAATCATCAGGCTAGATAGAATACAAACGTATCAAACTGAAAAACTGGACAAATCTTCTGAAAACCAGACAGACTTGGGGGATTGGGAAAGGGGGACAGGCCCACGGGTATACATACATCCCCACTTCAGAAACAGCACTGTTAGGGCGCTACATCAGAAGACACAGAGAATCAACCGTTAGATACCGGTACTTCATCACAAATATGCTGTTGAAGATGTTTTAGAAAACAGACGATCCTGAGCCACAAACTACAAGCGTCTTAAATCCCACTAGTAAACACTTTTATGAATTAAATGCCATTATTCATTTTAATCTTATGTCTTTAAGTATAAATACCTAAAATCAATCGATCAATCTATCTCTGGCTTTTTTCCCTTGTAGTAATGATTACAGTATATTAAAAAACAAAGCTTGGAGGGACTAAAAACTGCAGAAGCACTCTCTAATGTCCCTAGGAGGTTCTGAATAATGAAGGCAGTTCAGACCTGGATGATAAACAGGTCTGTTTCTTCTTAAAGGGGACTCAGTCCTCTTCCTACTGACATATATAAAGTGTAATTCACCAGGCAGTAGTCTGGCCGTGGGAGGAGACGTTTGGATCTGACTTCTTTTTGTGTGTAACCCTTTTTGTGACCTACCCAAAACGAAAGGTGATCAAAACAGCCTTTTTGGTTACATCAGGAGAAATCAATCTGTTACCAAAGTGATTTGTAGTGTTTAGAGTGAAAGTATATACTTTCGTTAATGAATTCATTCATCTTATCAGGGGCCAAAGCAAAACAAGAGTGTGAGCTAAGAGTTCTGTCTTCCACGGAGCAGGAGGGTTTCAAACCCCTCTTTCATTCATTCATTCATTCATTCATTCATTCAATCAGCAAATATGCTTCGTGCCAGGCCCCAAGGAAAACAGTGCTGAACAAGGGATATCACCCCTACCGTTGCGGAGCCTAGAGTGGGGGAAGAGAAATGTCAAACTCACAAATATGTAATACTGCTATGAAAAAAGCAAAAGGTGCTATGTGAGAAAGGGGTAACAGAGAGGAGCTAACTTAGACTGGGGGAGGGTGGACGGAGGGGCAGAAATCAGAGAAAGGTGCTGTGAAAAAAGTGACATTGAAGTTGAAAGGCCATGAGATCCCCAGCGCTCTCTAAAAGGAAAGCTGTTTTGGCAAATGACCCACAAAGGGGATTTTAACTTTGCCTATCAACAACTGAGGGGTTAAACCTCCCCTTTTCCAGCACATGTCTTCCTAAGCATTCCTAGGACTGGTCACTTATCACCGTCCGCCTGGTCTACCCGAATCCTATTCTCTGAACACAGAAAGGTCTCACTTTATTAGGATTCTTTAATCATCTGCAGCCTTCTTATGCTTGGCTAGAAACGCCCAAAATAATAATCTGCCAGAGACAGGAAAAGCAGAGAGAGGGGCTGTCAGGGAGAGTAAAACGTTTACTAGCCCCGGCGACCCCAAGTCCTTGGCCCAATGGAGTGTCAACTCCTCTGGACAGCAAGGGGGCTCCAACGCTCCACGGTCTGACCCAGAGGGGGCCCAGGGGGCCTAGCCCTCAGTTGCCGAATTGGGACTTGCGCTTGATCAGCAAATCAGGACCGGGTCGCCTTCGCCAGCTCCCTGCCCCTGCAGACTGCAGAGGGGCGTGGGAGCAGTGGCCTTTGGGCACCGCGGGGCCGGGGGCCCGCCGGGCTGCGGGAAGGCAGGCAGCACGGGGGTCGGGGCCGGGAGCCGGGGGGGCGCCAAGGGAGACGCGTCGGGCGCTCGGCGCCCCGGGTCCGCGCGCCACGTCGGGTCCTGGGGCGTCTCCTGCCCCCCTCCCGGCCCCGGCCAGCCCCGACCACAGGCCACGCAGCCCCGCTCCGCGCCTCGGGCAGACGCCGCGGTGCCGGCTGCCCCAGCTCCGGGGCCCCGCAGCTCTGGGTCCCCGCGTCCGCAGCGCAGAGGAGGCGGCCAAGGCAAAAGCCTCCCCGCCCACCCGAGAGGCCAACCACACCCCCCGCATCCCTCAGCCCCAGCCGCCCGGGCCCGGCCCCGCGGTCCTCCGCGCAGGCCCCGCGCGCGGGCTTGCGGGGGGCTCGGGCGCGAACGCGGGAGCGCGGGACAGGCGCGGGCTGCCCCCGCGGCGGGGGGCGTCGGGGCGCGGGAGGCGGCCCCTCACTCACCCATTGGCGTCGAGCCGGGCGGGGCCGCCGAGGCAGCTGGAAAGTTGGCGGAGGCGGGCGCGGGGCGCGGGGCGCGGGGCGCGGGCCGGCTTCCTCCTCGGTGGCGGCGGCGGCGGCTCAGCGCCGCCCGCTGCTGCCTCTGCTGCTGCTGCCGCTGCTGCCCCGGGGCGGCTCCTGCTGCTGCTGCATCGCGGCCCGCTGCGCCCGGCTGCGCCCGGCTTCCTGCTCCCCACGAGTGGAAATTGCGAAAGAAAAAAAAAAGAAAGAAAGAAAAGGGGGGG